>OZ012741.1:202983582-203268582 GCA_963859935.3 Lathyrus sativus
TGATTTAGCTGAGCTACAATCAATTTTTAATAAAAAATTTTTATTAAGAAGATCATCTTGAAATTTTGAAATGCATTTTATAATAGAAAGCATCTCTTTCTTGATAGTTGAATATTTTGCTTGTGTTGGATTCCATTTTCCAAAAGTAAATCTAACCAAAACTTCTTTTGAGGTTTCAGGTATTATTTGTTTAAGGATTCCTCCATAGCCTAAGTCTGAAGCATCAGTTTCAACAATTTTGAAATACTTAGGATTAGCAAGAGATAAACAAGGCAAACATTTCACCTTATTTTTAATTCTTTGGACTGCCTGAGAATGTTTTTCAGTCCAAGGGCCAGGATTCTTTTTAAGCCTAGCATGTAATATTGCCGTATCTTTAGCTAGATTTTCATAATAATCTGCTATGTAATTAAGGCTACCAAGAAACCTTTGTAATTGTTTCTTATCTGTAATAATATTAGGGAATTTAGAAGCAAATTCAATACTTCTTTGTATAGGAATTATAGTTCCTTGGTCAATTTCATGTCCTAAAAATCTAACCTTTGTTTGAAAAAGTTTCATCTTAGGACCAGATATTACTAATCCATTATGCTTAATTAATCCTTTGAATATTTTCAAATGTTTCATATGTTGATCTATAGTTTTTGAAAAAACTAAAACATCATCAATATAAACAATTATAAATTCCGTATAAGGATTAAAAATATCATTCATAATATTTTGAAATTCTGAAGGGGCATTTTTAAGGCCAAAAGGAAGGACATTCCATTCATAATGTCCAAAAGGTACGGTAAAGGCTGTTTTATACTTATCAGATTCATTAATCTGAATTTGCCAATAACCAGATTTCATATCAAATTTAGAGAAGATTAAAGCATTGTTTAATCTATCTAAAAGATCTTTTTTATTAGGAATAGGATATCTAATCCATTTTAACACTTTATTAAGTGGTTTGTAATTAATAACGAGTCTAGGAACTCCACGTTCCTTTTCTGCAGCATTATTGACATAAAAGGCTGTGCAACTCCAAGGAGATTTGGATTTTCTTATTAATTTTTTCTCCAAAAGAGATTCTATCTCTTTTTTGCATAAATCCAAATACTCATGATTCATTTGAGCAGGCCTAGCTTTAGTGGGAATCTGACTTTCATTAAAGTCATCAAGATAAGGTAAAGAAATAACATGTTTCTTCCTATCCCAAAAGGCATTAGGTAAATCATTGCATATTTCTTCTCTAAAATGTTGATCAATTAATTTAATTTGATTTTGAATTTCAGGGTTTTTTAGTTGAGAAGTGATGTTTAATAAACCCACTTCTTCTTTAAGAAAACAAATTTGTTTTTCTTTTTTAAGAAGAATATCTTTAACTTCATTAATCATCCTAGTATGAGGATCAGTAATGAATTCAAAAGTAATTCTTTTATTATTAATAATGGAGGTAATTCCCTTTTGATCAACATTAATTAGAGGCATAATTTTATGCAGAAAGGGAGTTCCTAATATAATTCTATGAGTTAAGTTTTTCACAAGAATAAAGTGAGTGGGTAAACAAATATCTTTGTTACAAACATAAGCATTAGACAGTTTATAATTAACCGTGAGTTTATCTCCTCCAGCTTGTGTAAGAGATTGAGTAGTTTTATCAAAATACTTAGTGGGAATAATTCCCTCTTGAAGGCAGTTTAAATCAGCGCCACTATCAATAAGGGCAACTTCATTTTCTAATATGAAATTTCTATTAATCACTAAAGTTATTCTAACAAACCATTTTTGGGAGGTCACTCTATCAATGAGGGAAAGGAAATCATCACTAGGTGAAGGATTACTAGTTGAAGCTATTTCTTCAACCCTTGAATTATTGGACTCTAAAAAAGTGAGCCTTTGAGATAAACCATAGTTTTCTTTTTTAATTTGAGCTATCTCATTTTTTAAGAGATTTATTTCTCTATTTAAATCCATAATAGAAACAGGAGTTTCACGAATGTTAGACTGTCTAAATCTAGACAAAACCTCACTTAATTGGTAAGGTGCTTCTGTAATAATAGGAGATTCTCTTTTAGAGTTTTCTTGGATTAGAACCTCAAGCATTTTTCTTTTAAGGTTTTTATCAGAAATGGACTCTATAGCCTTTATAGCTCCATCCTGTTCTGAGGTTAAAACATTTAACCCATTCATATCTACTATTGATTTCCAGTAATCTAATTGATTACATTGACAATTATTATTGTTAGAAGATTCAGATGAGTAATCAGAAGAAGATTCATAAATCATATTAATATCTTCTTCAGAAGAGTATTCTTCAGAATCAGATTTGAGAAGTAAAACTTTCTCTAATTGAGAACGTAATTGTTCATCTTCTATCTCATTAAGAGCTTTTTTAGTCCAACATTGGTTGGCATAATGGCCAGGTTTGCCACATTTATGACATGTTATGTCAAGCCTTTTGGCTTTTCTTTTACCTTTAGGGTCAAAAGATTTTTCTTTAGGTCTACTCTTATTGTAGTGGCCCCTTTTCTTATTCTTATAAGAATTTTTATAAGAATTTTTTGGCTTATCCCTATAAGGTTTATTGCGGAAAATTTTTTCTTTTTTCTTTTTATTATCTGGATTTTTTCTCCAATGGGGACATTGGTTCCTACAAAATGTTGTAAGATGGAGAGACACAGTGTATACACTGCATCTTCTTCTCCTGTGATGGTTGTAGCCACAATAGTGCTCGTACTAGTTCTTGGTTCGCTCTTAACGATTTTTTTATGATTAAGAATCTCTAATTTTTGAGATTCAGTGAGATAATGATCCCACCAGCCTCTAAGTTGGCCAACAAATCCTGTTGTTATAAAGGATGCTATTGAAGCATCAGAATTTCCATGTTGCTTGCAAACAGTAGAGTACATGATCATCCTATGGATAGTATCTATAATTTGTTTGTCATTAAGACCATCAACATTCCATTCATAAATGGCTTTTCCTGAATAAGAATTCTGGAAAGGTTCTGATTCCTCAAAAAGCAAATCTTGCGGTGAGGGACGCTTGTAATAATACTTTTCTATAGGCCTTGGGGAATAAACAGGATTTATACTATTAGTATTATTAATACTATTAGTATTAATATCAAGGTTACTAATGTCTAAATTAGCAAACATATCAGCAAGCTGGTCAATATGGTTGTCATTATTATCCTCAGAATAATCTTCATGGGACATGACAGTGATATTAAGTCCTTTTAGTTTTTGTTCTAAAATACGAACAAATTCTTCTCCGTTAGTTTCCATTTTAAATCCTTCTATGGAAACAGGAGGTTGTACTATAGGAACATCCGAAATAGTGGATGTGGATATTTGGTCTTTAGGTTTACTTATGTGGTCAATAATGATATCTTGACGCTCTATTTGTTTTTCTAAAAGATCTTTTATGGATAAGAGATCTTTTTCCATGGAGATAAATTGTTCTCCTAAGCAAACAAGGTAAGCATTGGTATAATTTTGAGACCTGATAACTGAATTTAATTCCTTAAGAGTAACTTGATTTTGTTCAACTCTTTGTAACTGAAGGCTAAGGTAAGGGGTAGCTTCAGTATTTTGACTCAAACTTATTGTTTGTTCAGGGGGAAAAGGAGATTCCATTATTTCTCCTCTAATGTTTTCCCAAGGTCTTTGTAACACAAGAATTTCTTCTTGCTTTTTATTTATAAAGTAATTAATAAACCATTTAACAAAAGGAACGAAATCCTGCTCAAGGTTCATTTGAGTGTAATACTCATCTTTAAATTGGGCTAATTCAGGTTTTGAAATTTTTTTAAAAAACCAATTTCTAAATTGAGAGTATCTCTCATGTTGAAACTCATCATTGATGAGTTGTCTCATCTTACTACCAGGGGAGTAATCTATCATTATAATTGGAAATCCATATCTGACTGAGTAGGTGATTCTACTCTTGGAGTATGAGGTCTTTGATAAATTCCATGGGGAACTCTATTTTCGCTTAGTCTTATATTCTCAACGACCTCTATTTCTTCTCTTATTTGAGAAGTAGAAGGTCTAGGTAATTGGCTAGGAGTTGTGTAAAATTCACTAACTGAGTGCCTAGCAGATAGGGACCTGGGTATTCTAGTTATTCTTTTTGAAGTGAAATTTATTTCTAAATCTCCTTCAGTAGTCTGAATAATTTGGTCTATATCCCTATTAAGGATAGGTTCAGGATCTATTTCCTGGGGGAGAGACCATGTCTCTGGGAAGTTTATTTCATCCCACTTTATTAACCTATTGGTTGCAACATTGGATGTTAATAAATTGGTTTGAACCAAAGTAGTGGTTCCAGGAAATGATAAATGCTTTGCTTTAGGATTAAGCGTAGTAAGAACCTTATAGTAGATTCTGTAGCATATTGCTATAATTTCACTTCCCGGTTTAAAATTATAACCATTAGTATGAACTGTTAATTGCATAGCATCTAATAAATTTTTATCAGATAAAGATAGATTTAAATTAGGTGAGACATCAAAGTAAACTGGTCCATGACACAGACTTGTCTCAACCATAGCAGCTAAAGATTGTTTGAAATCTTTACATCTACCATCTCTAACATAAGCCATTATGCTAGAATTTAAACCCAATAATGTTAAAGGTTTTAAAGCAATTTGAACCAATCTAATATGGATAAAATTATAATTTTTAAAAGGTTTCAAATCTTTTTTAGTTAATAGTTTTATTGTCTGAGTTTCTTTAGAAATTTGAATCGTTTGCTCTAAAGTTTTAACAGCAAAACGAGAAAAAACATCTATCTTACCAAATCTATAAATTTGATTAGAAGGAACTGAGGGTATAACCCATCTGTTGAGTTTATCCATATTTTTTGGATATTCAATTAATTCTTCATTTTTTATTAAATTATTTTGATGGTTATCATCATCAGAATCCATAGGGCAATAGGCTAAGAATGTTGTGATTGGTTGATATGCAAAGTTAAATCTAAATAGATAACTTGGACTCATAACATAATTTTAGCTAAAACAACAACCAATTAAAAGTCATCTAAGCAAACAACAAATTGTTTAACTATCAACCCGAAGGGATAGAAGGATTTCTCCCAAATCAAAGATGTCAAAATGTTTTTAGCAAAAATTTTCTTTTTTGAAATCATCAACAACTCCCTTCCCCGGGAAAAAAAAAGATGAATGTTTAAGAAAACACTAAAAACACTTTTTAGTTTTTAAAAACACTTTGAAAAGGTTGTTTGCTAGTTAATAACATGTTATGAGAAAAAGTTACCTACTTAGTTTTGTCTAAGCATAATCAACCTCTCACAACATAAATTTAGCCACTACTTTTCATGATAAATTAAGAAACATACCTTAGATTTGGCAAGTCCAGGTGATGATACCAAAGTGTGTAGTTAGCGGAAGCAGGATCGGATTTTTAGTAAAGAAAAGAGGAGTATAGAAGATTGTGAAACAATATTGCAAGAAAGTTCAAACTTGTTATTCAAAGGTGTTCCAAGGTGTGTTTACAAATGAAACTTAAATCCCTTTATATA
Source organism: Lathyrus sativus (assembly GCA_963859935.3). Classification (NCBI taxonomy): domain Eukaryota; kingdom Viridiplantae; phylum Streptophyta; class Magnoliopsida; order Fabales; family Fabaceae; genus Lathyrus; species Lathyrus sativus. The sequence continues at coordinate 202,989,115 of OZ012741.1, forward strand.
GGGAAGAAAAGGCTTACTATTTAAGCCGGTAACTAAAACTTACAATAGCCGGTAACTTGTATAATTATTGTCGGGTACACTTGGGGCCCCATCGTCACAACAATTAACAAGAAACTACAAAAATCACATGCATGTCTAGAAATTATTAAAGACAAGATAAGATTCTTTTTCCCTTGTCTTTTACAAAAGATAGAAAATGCATGTAATTATGCCTAGAAATTATTAAAGACAAGATAAGATAAGATTCTTATCCCCTTGTCTTTTACAAAAGATAGAAAATGCATGCAATTATGCCTAGAAATTATTAAAGACAAGATAAGATTCCTTTGTCCTTTTGCTTTTGGAAAGATTCTTATTCTATTATTTCTTGTCCTTTAACCTTTGTCTATTGATTCTTACTTCATTATATTTAGACAAGATAGCAAATTAATTCTTTGCTTTCCTTTTTTCTTTCAAAGATTGAATCATCGCATCCCAGAAATCTTCTGCAGTAGTTTCATCTGCTTGACCTTCTCCTGCTACACCTTCAAAATTATGGGAATCCATTAATCCCATGGAAGAGCTTGTCTTCATAGATGAATCCTCATCTTTTGATGCTTTTGATGGAAAAGTAGAGAAGAATTGGTTCTTCATATGATCCAAAATTCTGACCATAATTTCGTCTTCTGATTCATTGGGATATTTTCTCTTGAAGAAGTTCTTCAAGTTTTCCATAGACATTTCTTGGGAGCTTTGTTCCTTGACCTTTTTATTCAGGTCTTTAGCTATTGCTTCTTCAATAAATTTAATTTTATTCTGAACATCCTCTGCACTCATCTTGTTCCACCATTTATAAAAGAAATTTCTTTCTAAAATGGGAATGTTAAATTTGTTTCTTGATATGGTGATTGTCCATCTCCATATCCATGGAATCTGAAATTTAATAAAGAACAATAATGGACATTGTCCAGTGATTAAATTATCAGATAAAATATTTACAATAAGTGGACTATTATCACACCATGGATTATATAAGTTAAGAATTTCTTTAGGAAGAATTTCCAAAGATGGACCAAATTTAGCCCACCATTCATAAAACCAATTTGGTATGGGTTTATTAACCATCTCTTCATTAATAGAGAAAAACCAAGAATGCTTGTTCTTGGGATTTTGGTAATAAAAGGCTTGAGTGAAAGCCTGGACATAGTCCCAATAATTAAAGTAAATGTACTTTCCTTCCGCAATTCTTATTGCTTTTTCAGCATTTGGGTTGAGACCCCATTCTCTTGGTAACAAAATTTTGTTAATGTGACATTTGCTGAAGTTTATAAAACTTTCAGGATTATTGTTTTGGTAATGGTGAGTAATTGTTACCGATTCGGTAACAGTCAGGAGAATTTCTAGGTTGGGCCTAGATTTTCCATGAAGACCTGGATATCCTCTTGATTCGAGGTATCTAGTTTTGATAGACCATCCATCATTTGGATTTATCTTTATATCTTCATCATCAATATACATGATTTTCTCAGTTACTGGATTTTCAAAATAATCCATTTGTTCTTGAGGTGGATTATTAACCGCAACTTCCTTGTAGGATGTAGTTTTATTAGAGGAAGAGGAAGCAATATCTTCCCTTTTTGCTGAAGATGCAGGTAGTTGCTGCATTTTTCTACCTTTGTAGACAGTAGTCCAATCCCCTATTAGAGGAATGTTTGATTCTGGCTGGGGTAACATATTGTTACTCCCTCTCCCACCACGGCCATAACCGCGGCCTCTACCCCTATATGGGGTCATCATTTTTTCCCTTATTTTTAATTCTTTGGACTGCCTGAGAATGTTTTTCAGTCCAAGGGCCAGGATTCTTTTTAAGCCTAGCATGTAATATTGCCGTATCTTTAGCTAGATTTTCATAATAATCTGCTATGTAATTAAGGCTACCAAGAAACCTTTGTAATTGTTTCTTATCTGTAATAATATTAGGGAATTTAGAAGCAAATTCAATACTTCTTTGTATAGGAATTATAGTTCCTTGGTCAATTTCATGTCCTAAAAATCTAACCTTTGTTTTAAAAGGTTTCATCTTAGGACCAGATATTACTAATCCATTATGCTTAATTAATCCTTTGAATATTTTCAAATGTTTCATATGTTGATCTATAGTTTTTGAAAAAACTAAAACATCATCAATATAAACAATTATAAATTCCGTATAAGGATTAAAAATATCATTCATAATATTTTGAAATTCTGAAGGGGCATTTTTAAGGCCAAAAGGAAGGACATTCCATTCATAATGTCCAAAAGGTACGGTAAAGGCTGTTTTATACTTATCAGATTCATTAATCTGAATTTGCCAATAACCAGATTTCATATCAAATTTAGAGAAGATTAAAGCATTGTTTAATCTATCTAAAAGATCTTTTTTATTAGGAATAGGATATCTAATCCATTTTAACACTTTATTAAGTGGTTTGTAATTAATAACGAGTCTAGGAACTCCACGTTCCTTTTCTGCAGCATTATTGACATAAAAGGCTGTGCAACTCCAAGGAGATTTGGATTTTCTTATTAATTTTTTCTCCAAAAGAGATTCTATCTCTTTTTTGCATAAATCCAAATACTCATGATTCATTTGAGCAGGCCTAGCTTTAGTGGGAATCTGACTTTCATTAAAGTCATCAAGATAAGGTAAAGAAATAACATGTTTCTTCCTATCCCAAAAGGCATTAGGTAAATCATTGCATATTTCTTCTCTAAAATGTTGATCAATTAATTTAATTTGATTTTGAATTTCAGGGTTTTTTAGTTGAGAAGTGATGTTTAATAAACCCACTTCTTCTTTAAGAAAACAAATTTGTTTTTCTTTTTTAAGAAGAATATCTTTAACTTCATTAATCATCCTAGTATGAGGATCAGTAATGAATTCAAAAGTAATTCTTTTATTATTAATAATGGAGGTAATTCCCTTTTGATCAACATTAATTAGAGGCATAATTTTATGCAGAAAGGGAGTTCCTAATATAATTCTATGAGTTAAGTTTTTCACAAGAATAAAGTGAGTGGGTAAACAAATATCTTTGTTACAAACATAAGCATTAGACAGTTTATAATTAACCGTGAGTTTATCTCCTCCAGCTTGTGTAAGAGATTGAGTAGTTTTATTAAAATACTTAGTGGGAATAATTCCCTCTTGAAGGCAGTTTAAATCAGCGCCACTATCAATAAGGGCAACTTCATTTTCTAATATGAAATTTCTATTAATCACTAAAGTTATTCTAACAAACCATTTTTGGGAGGTCACTCTATCAATGAGGGAAAGGAAATCATCACTAGGTGAAGGATTACTAGTTGAAGCTATTTCTTCAACCCTTGAATTATTGGACTCTAAAAAAGTGAGCCTTTGAGATAAACCATAGTTTTCTTTTTTAATTTGAGCTATCTCATTTTTTAAGAGATTTATTTCTCTATTTAAATCCATAATAGAAACAGGAGTTTCACGAATGTTAGACTGTCTAAATCTAGACAAAACCTCACTTAATTGGTAAGGTGCTTCTGTAATAATAGGAGATTCTCTTTTAGAGTTTTCTTGGATTAGAACCTCAAGCATTTTTCTTTTAAGGTTTTTATCAGAAATGGACTCTATAGCCTTTATAGCTCCATCTTGTTCTGAGGTTAAAATATTTAACCCATTCATATCTACTATTGATTTCCAGTAATCTAATTGATTACATTGACAATTATTATTGTTAGAAGATTCAGATGAGTAATCAGAAGAAGATTCATAAATCATATTAATATCTTCTTCAGAAGAGTATTCTTCAGAATCAGATTTGAGAAGTAAAACTTTCTCTAATTGAGAACGTAATTGTTCATCTTCTATCTCATTAAGAGCTTTTTTAGTCCAACATTGGTTGGCATAATGGCCAGGTTTGCCACATTTATGACATGTTATGTCAAGCCTTTTGGCTTTTCTTTTACCTTTAGGGTCAAAAGATTTTTCTTTAGGTCTACTCTTATTGTAGTGGCCCCTTTTCTTATTCTTATAAGAATTTTTATAAGAATTTTTTGGCTTATCCCTATAAGGTTTATTGCGGAAATTTTTTTTCTTTTTTCTTTTTATTATCTGGAGATTTTCCAAGATCAAAAGCAAATTGCTCACAAAATTCACCAATTTGGTGTTTTTCAGAAAGCTTTTGCTTTTTGAGTTGATTTCTAAGCTTTATGTTATTACATAAAGTTAATCCTTCATTAACACAAGTGCTAATTATATGACCATAAGTAAGATCTGAAAAATTTATATTTATCCCATCATTTTTCTGTCTTAAGGATTGTCTAACTTTTTCTGAAAAGAAATGAGGTAATCCATCAATAAATTTTGCTTTCCAATGCAAAGAATTGGGATTGTTTAATTGATAAACTCTTGAAAGAAAAGTATCCTTATACCATCTAAAGTAGGTGAGAGAAGGACACCTAAGGTTTTGGAGAAGTGTCTGGATTTTTTCTCCAATGGGGACATTGGTTCCTACAAAATGTTGTAAGATGGAGAGACACAGTGTATACACTGCATCTTCTTCTCCTGTGGTGGTTGTAGCCACAATAGTGCTCGTACTAGTTCTTGGTTCGCTCTTAACGATTTTTTTATGATTAAGAATCTCTAATTTTTGAGATTCAGTGAGATAATGATCCCACCAGCCTCTAAGTTGGCCAACAAATCCTGTTGTTATAAAGGATGCTATTGAAGCATCAGAATTTCCATGTTGCTTGCAAACAGTAGAGTACATGATCATCCTATGGATAGTATCTATAATTTGTTTGTCATTAAGACCATCAACATTCCATTCATAAATGGCTTTTCCTGAATAAGAATTCTGGAAAGGTTCTGATTCCTCAAAAAGCAAATCTTGCGGTGAGGGACGCTTGTAATAATACTTTTCTATAGGCCTTGGGGAATAAACAGGATTTATACTATTAGTATTATTAATACTATTAGTATTAATATCAAGGTTACTAATGTCTAAATTAGCAAACATATCAGCAAGCTGGTCAATATGGTTGTCATTATTATCCTCAGAATAATCTTCATGGGACATGACAGTGATATTAAGTCCTTTTAGTTTTTGTTCTAAAATACGAACAAATTCTTCTCCGTTAGTTTCCATTTTAAATCCTTCTATGGAAACAGGAGGTTGTACTATAGGAACATCCGAAATAGTGGATGTGGATATTTGGTCTTTAGGTTTACTTATGTGGTCAATAATGATATCTTGACGCTCTATTTGTTTTTCTAAAAGATCTTTTATGGATAAGAGATCTTGTTCCATGGAGATAAATTGTTCTCCTAAGCAAACAAGGTAAGCATTGGTATAATTTTGAGACCTGATAACTGAATTTAATTCCTTAAGAGTAACTTGATTTTGTTCAACTCTTTGTAACTGAAGGCTAAGGTAAGGGGTAGCTTCAGTATTTTGACTCAAACTTATTGTTTGTTCAGGGGGAAAAGGAGATTCCATTATTTCTCCTCTAATGTTTTCCCAAGGTCTTTGTAACACAAGAATTTCTTCTTGCTTTTTATTTATAAAGTAATTAACAAACCATTTAACAAAAGGAACGAAATCCTGCTCAAGGTTCATTTGAGTGTAATACTCATCTTTAAATTGTCAATAGTAGATATGAGATAAATTGTTCTCCCAATTTAAAGATGAGTATTACACTCAAATGAACCTTGAGCAGAATTTCGTTCCTTTTGTTAAATGGTTTGTTAATTACTTTATAAATAAAAAGCAAGAAGAAATTCTTGTGTTACAAAGACCTTGGGAAAACATTAGAGGAGAAATAATGGAATCTCCTTTTCCCCCTGAACAAACAATAAGTTTGAGTCAAAATACTGAAGCTACCCCTTACCTTAGCCTTCAGTTACAAAGAGTTGAACAAAATCAAGTTACTCTTAAGGAATTAAATTCAGTTATCAGGTCTCAAAATTATACCAATGCTTACCTTGTTTGCTTAGGAGAACAATTTATCTCCATGGAAAAAGATCTCTTATCCATAAAAGATCTTTTAGAAAAACAAATAGAGCGTCAAGATATCATTATTGACCACATAAGTAAACCTAAAGACCAAATATCCACATCCACTATTTCGGATGTTCCTATAGTACAACCTCCTGTTTCCATAGAAGGATTTAAAATGGAAACTAACGGAGAAGAATTTGTTCGTATTTTAGAACAAAAACTAAAAGGACTTAATATCACTGTCATGTCCCATGAAGATTATTCTGAGGATAATAATGACAACCATATTGACCAGCTTGCTGATATGTTTGCTAATTTAGACATTAGTAACCTTGATATTAATACTAATAGTATTAATAATACTAATAGTATAAATCCTGTTTATTCCCCAAGGCCTATAGAAAAGTATTATTACAAGCGTCCCTCACCGCAAGATTTGCTTTTTGAGGAATCAGAACCTTTCCAGAATTCTTATTCAGGAAAAGCCATTTATGAATGGAATGTTGATGGTCTTAATGACAAACAAATTATAGATACTATCCATAGGATGATCATGTACTCTACTGTTTGCAAGCAACATGGAAATTCTGATGCTTCAATAGCATCCTTTATAACAACAGGATTTGTTGGCCAACTTCGAGGCTGGTGGGATCATTATCTCACTGAATCTCAAAAATTAGAGATTCTTAATCATAAAAAAATCGTTAAGAGCGAACCAAGAACTAGTACGAGCACTATTGTGGCTACAACCACCACAGGAGAAGAAGATGCAGTGTATACACTGTGTCTCTCCATCTTACAACATTTTGTAGGAACCAATGTCCCCATTGGAGAAAAAATCCAGACACTTCTCCAAAACCTTAGGTGTCCTTATCTCACCCACTTTAGATGGTATAAGGATACTTTTATTTCAAGAGTTTATCAATTAAACAATCCCAATTCTTTGCATTGGAAAGCAAAATTTATTGATGGATTACCTCATTTCTTTTCAGAAAAAGTTAGACAATCCTTAAGACAGAAAAATGATGGGATAAATATAAATTTTTCAGATCTTACTTATGGTCATATAATTAGCACTTGTGTTAATGAAGGATTAACTTTATGTAATGACATAAAGCTTAGAAATCAACTCAAAAAGCAAAAGCTTTCTGAAAAACACCAAATTGGTGAATTTTGTGAGCAATTTGCTTTTGATCTTGGAAAATCTCCAGATAATAAAAAGAAAAAAGAAAAAATTTTCCGCAATAAACCTTATAGGGATAAGCCAAAAAATTCTTATAAAAATTCTTATAAGAATAAGAAAAGGGGCCACTACAATAAGAGTAGACCTAAAGAAAAATCTTTTGACCCTAAAGGTAAAAGAAAAGCCAAAAGGCTTGACATAACATGTCATAAATGTGGCAAACCTGGCCATTATGCCAACCAATGTTGGACTAAAAAAGCTCTTAATGAGATAGAAGATGAACAATTACGTTCTCAATTAGAGAAAGTTTTACTTCTCAAATCTGATTCTGAAGAATACTCTTCTGAAGAAGATATTAATATGATTTATGAATCTTCTTCTGATTACTCATCTGAATCTTCTAACAATAATAATTGTCAATGTAATCAATTAGATTACTGGAAATCAATAGTAGATATGAATGGGTTAAATGTTTTAACCTCAGAACAGGATGGAGCTATAAAGGCTATAGAGTCCATTTCTGATAAAAACCTTAAAAGAAAAATGCTTGAGGTTCTAATCCAAGAAAACTCTAAAAGAGAATCTCCTATTATTACAGAAGCACCTTACCAATTAAGTGAGGTTTTGTCTAGATTTAGACAGTCTAACATTCGTGAAACTCCTGTTTCTATTATGGATTTAAATAGAGAAATAAATCTCTTAAAAAATGAGATAGCTCAAATTAAAAAAGAAAACTATGGTTTATCTCAAAGGCTCACTTTTTTAGAGTCCAATAATTCAAGGGTTGAAGAAATAGCTTCAACTAGTAATCCTTCACCTAGTGATGATTTCCTTTCCCTCATTGATAGAGTGACCTCCCAAAAATGGTTTGTTATAATAACTTTAGTGATTAATAGAAATTTCATATTAGAAAATGAAGTTGCCCTTATTGATAGTGGCGTTGATTTAAACTGCCTTCAAGAGGGAATTATTCCCACTAAGTATTTTGATAAAACTACTCAATCTCTTACACAAGCTGGAGGAGATAAACTCACGGTTAATTATAAACTGTCTAATGCTTATGTTTGTAACAAAGATATTTGTTTACCCACTCACTTTATTCTTGTGAAAAACTTAACTCATAGAATTATATTAGGAACTCCCTTTCTGCATAAAATTATGCCTCTAATTAATGTTGATCAAAAGGGAATTACCTCCATTATTAATAATAAAAGAATTACTTTTGAATTCATTACTGATCCTCATACTAGGATGATTAATGAAGTTAAAGATATTCTTCTTAAAAAAGAAAAACAAATTTGTTTTCTTAAAGAAGAAGTGGGTTTATTAAACATCACTTCTCAACTAAAAAACCCTGAAATTCAAAATCAAATTAAATTAATTGATCAACATTTTAGAGAAGAAATATGCAATGATTTACCTAATGCCTTTTGGGATAGGAAGAAACATGTTATTTCTTTACCTTATCTTGATGACTTTAATGAAAGTCAGATTCCCACTAAAGCTAGGCCTGCTCAAATGAATCATGAGTATTTGGATTTATGCAAAAAAGAGATAGAATCTCTTTTGGAGAAAAAATTAATAAGAAAATCCAAATCTCCTTGGAGTTGCACAGCCTTTTATGTCAATAATGCTGCAGAAAAGGAACGTGGAGTTCCTAGACTCGTTATTAATTACAAACCACTTAATAAAGTGTTAAAATGGATTAGATATCCTATTCCTAATAAAAAAGATCTTTTAGATAGATTAAACAATGCTTTAATCTTCTCTAAATTTGATATGAAATCCGGTTATTGGCAAATTCAGATTAATGAATCTGATAAGTATAAAACAGCCTTTACCGTACCTTTTGGACATTATGAATGGAATGTCCTTCCTTTTGGCCTTAAAAATGCCCCTTCAGAATTTCAAAATATTATGAATGATATTTTTAATCCTTATACGGAATTTATAATTGTTTATATTGATGATGTTTTAGTTTTTTCAAAAACTATAGATCAACATATGAAACATTTGAAAATATTCAAAGGATTAATTAAGCATAATGGATTAGTAATATCTGGTCCTAAGATGAAACTTTTTCAAACAAAGGTTAGATTTTTAGGACATGAAATTGACCAAGGAACTATAATTCCTATACAAAGAAGTATTGAATTTGCTTCTAAATTCCCTAATATTATTACAGATAAGAAACAATTACAAAGGTTTCTTGGTAGCCTTAATTACATAGCAGATTATTATGAAAATCTAGCTAAAGATACGGCAATATTACATGCTAGGCTTAAAAAGAATCCTGGCCCTTGGACTGAAAAACATTCTCAGGCAGTCCAAAGAATTAAAAATAAGGTGAAATGTTTGCCTTGTTTATCTCTTGCTAATCCTAAGTATTTCAAAATTGTTGAAACTGATGCTTCAGACTTAGGCTATGGAGGAATCCTTAAACAAATAATACCTGAAACCTCAAAAGAAGTTTTGGTTAGATTTACTTCTGGAAAATGGAATCCAACACAAGCAAAATATTCAACTATCAAGAAAGAGATGCTTTCTATTATAAAATGCATTTCAAAATTTCAAGATGATCTTCTTAATAAAATTTTTTTATTAAAAATTGATTGTAGCTCAGCTAAATCAATTATTGAAAAAGATGTTGTTGCTAAGCAAATTTTTGCTAGTTGGCAATCACAATTATCTATGTTTGAATTTGATATTCAACACATTAAAGGTGAAAATAATTCACTTGCTGATTATTTAACTCGTGAATTTTTGCAGGGAAAAAATGATGACCCCATATAGGGGTAGAGGCCGCGGTTATGGCCGTGGTGGGAGAGGGAGTAACAATATGTTACCCCAGCCAGAATCAAACATTCCTCTAATAGGGGATTGGACTACTGTCTACAAAGGTAGAAAAATGCAGCAATTACCTGCATCTTCAGCAAAAAGGGAAGATATTGCTTCCTCTTCCTCTAATAAAACTACATCCTACAAGGAAGTTGCGGTTAATAACCCACCTCAAGAACAAATGGATTATTTTGAAAATCCAGTAACTGAGAAAATCATGTATATTGATGATGAAGATATAAAGATAAATCCAAATGATGGATGGTCTATCAAAACTAGATACCTCGAATCAAGAGGATATCCAGGTCTTCATGGAAAATCTAGGCCCAACCTAGAAATTCTCCTGACTGTTACCGAATCGGTAACAATTACTCACCATTACCAAAACAATAATCCTGAAAGTTTTATAAACTTCAGCAAATGTCACATTAACAAAATTTTGTTACCAAGAGAATGGGGTCTCAACCCAAATGCTGAAAAAGCAATAAGAATTGCGGAAGGAAAGTACATTTACTTTAATTATTGGGACTATGTCCAGGCTTTCACTCAAGCCTTTTATTACCAAAATCCCAAGAACAAGCATTCTTGGTTTTTCTCTATTAATGAAGAGATGGTTAATAAACCCATACCAAATTGGTTTTATGAATGGTGGGCTAAATTTGGTCCATCTTTGGAAATTCTTCCTAAAGAAATTCTTAACTTATATAATCCATGGTGTGATAATAGTCCACTTATTGTAAATATTTTATCTGATAATTTAATCACTGGACAATGTCCATTATTGTTCTTTATTAAATTTCAGATTCCATGGATATGGAGATGGACAATCACCATATCAAGAAACAAATTTAACATTCCCATTTTAGAAAGAAATTTCTTTTATAAATGGTGGAACAAGATGAGTGCAGAGGATGTTCAGAATAAAATTAAATTTATTGAAGAAGCAATAGCTGAAGACCTGAATAAAAAGGTCAAGGAACAAAGCTCCCAAGAAATGTCTATGGAAAACTTGAAGAACTTCTTCAAGATAAAATATCCCAATGAATCAGAAGACGAAATTATGGTCAGAATTTTGGATCATATGAAGAACCAATTCTTCTCTACTTTTCCATCAAAAGCATCAAAAGATGAGGATTCATCTATGAAGACAAGCTCTTCCATGGGATCAATGGATTCCCATAATTTTGAAGGTGTAGCAGGAGAAGGTCAAGCAGATGAAGCTACTGCAGAAGATTTCTGGGATGCGATGATTCAATCTTTGAAAGAAAAAAGGAAAGCAAAGAATTAATTTGCTATCTTGTCTAAATATAATGAAGTAAGAATCAATAGACAAAGGTTAAAGGACAAGAAATAATAGAAGAAGAATCTTTCCAAAAGCAAAAGGACAAAGGAATCTTATCTTGTCTTTAATAATTTCTAGGCATAATTGCATGCATTTTCTATCTTTTGTAAAAGACAAGGGGATAAGAATCTTATCTTATCTTGTCTTTAATAATTTCTAGGCATAATTACATGCATTTTCTATCTTTTGTAAAAGACAAGGGAAAAAGAATCTTATCTTGTCTTTAATAATTTCTAGACATGCATGTGATTTTTGTAGTTTCTTGTTAATTGTTGTGACGATGGGGCCCCAAGTGTACCCGACAATAATTATACAAGTTACCGGCTATTGTAAGTTTTAGTTACCGGCTTAAATAGTAAGCATTTTCTTCCCTATATAAAGGGATTTAAGTTTCATTTGTAAACACACCTTGGAACACCTTTGAATAACAAGTTTGAACTTTCTTGCAATATTGTTTCACAATCTTCTATACTCCTCTTTTCTTTACTAAAAATCCGATCCTGCTTCCGCTAACTACACACTTTCATCACCTGGACTTGCCAAATCTAAGGTATATTTCTTAATTTATCATGAAAATTAGTGGCTAAATTTATGTTGTGAGAGGTTGATTATGCTTAGACAAAACTAAGTAGGTAACTTTTTCTCATAACATGTTATTAACTAGCAAACAACCTTTTCAAAGTGTTTTTAAAAACTAAAAAGTGTTTTTAGTGTTTTCTTAAACATTCATCTTTTTTTTTTCCGGGGAAGGGAGTTGTTGATGATTTCAAAAAAGAAAATTTTTGCTAAAAACATTTTGACATCTTTGATTTGGGAGAAATCCTTCTATCCCTTCGGGTTGATAGTTAAACAATTTGTTGTTTGCTTAGGTGACTTTTAATTGGTTGTTGTTTTAGCTAAAATTATGTTATGAGTCCAAGTTATCTATTTAGATTTAACTTTGCATATCAACCAATCACAACATTCTTAGCCTATTGCCCTATGGATTCTGATGATGATAATCATCAAAATAATTTAATAAAAAATGAAGAATTAATTGAATATCCAAAAAATATGGATAAACTCAACAGATGGGTTATACCCTCAGTTCCTTCTAATCAAATTTATAGATTTGGTAAGATAGATGTTTTTTCTCGTTTTGCTGTTAAAACTTTAGAGCAAACGATTCAAATTTCTAAAGAAACTCAGACAATAAAACTGTTAACTAAAAAAGATTTGAAACCTTTTAAAAATTATAATTTTATCCATATTGGATTGGTTCAAATTGCTTTAAAACCTTTAACATTATTGGGTTTAAATTCTAGCATAATGGCTTATGTTAGAGATGGTAGATGTAAAGATTTCAAACAATCTTTAGCTGCTATGGTTGAGACAAGTCTGTGTCATGGACCAGTTTACTTTGATGTCTCACCTAATTTAAATCTATCTTTATCTGATAAAAATTTATTAGATGCTATGCAATTAACAGTTCATACTAATGGTTATAATTTTAAACCGGGAAGTGAAATTATAGCAATATGCTACAGAATCTACTATAAGGTTCTTACTACGCTTAATCCTAAAGCAAAGCATTTATCATTTCCTGAAACCACTACTTTGGTTCAAACCAATTTATTAACATCCAATGTTGCAACCAATAGGTTAATAAAGTGGGATGAAATAAACTTCCCAGAGACATGGTCTCTCCCCCAGGAAATAGATCCTGAACCTATCCTTAATAGGGATATAGACCAAATTATTCAGACTACTGAAGGAGATTTAGAAATAAATTTCACTTCAAAAAGAATAACTGGAATACCCAGGTCCCTATCCGCTAGGCACTCAGTTAGTGAATTTTACACAGCTCCTAGCCAATTACCTAGACCTTCTACTTCTCAAATAAGAGAAGAAATAGAGGTCGTTGAGAATATAAGACTAAGCGAAAATAGAGTTCCCCATGGAATTTATCAAAGACCTCATACTCCAAGAGTAGAATCACCTACTCAGTCAGATATGGATTTCCAATTATAATGATAGATTACTCCCCTGGTAGTAAGATGAGACAACTCATCAATGATGAGTTTCAACATGAGAGATACTCTCAATTTAGAAATTGGTTTTTTAAAAAATTTTCAAAACCTGAATTAGCCCAATTTAAAGATGAGTATTACACTCAAATGAACCTTGAGCAGGATTTCGTTCCTTTTGTTAAATGGTTTGTTAATTACTTTATAAATAAAAAGCAAGAAGAAATTCTTGTGTTACAAAGACCTTGGGAAAACATTAGAGGAGAAATAATGGAATCTCCTTTTCCCCCTGAACAAACAATAAGTTTGAGTCAAAATACTGAAGCTACCCCTTACCTTAGCCTTCAGTTACAAAGAGTTGAACAAAATCAAGTTACTCTTAAGGAATTAAATTCAGTTATCAGGTCTCAAAATTATACCAATGCTTACCTTGTTTGCTTAGGAGAACAATTTATCTCCATGGAAAAAGATCTCTTATCCATAAAAGATCTTTTAGAAAAACAAATAGAGCGTCAAGATATCATTATTGACCACATAAGTAAACCTAAAGACCAAATATCCACATCCACTATTTCGGATGTTCCTATAGTACAACCTCCTGTTTCCATAGAAGGATTTAAAATGGAAACTAACGGAGAAGAATTTGTTCGTATTTTAGAACAAAAACTAAAAGGACTTAATATCACTGTCATGTCCCATGAAGATTATTCTGAGGATAATAATGACAACCATATTGACCAGCTTGCTGATATGTTTGCTAATTTAGACATTAGTAACCTTGATATTAATACTAATAGTATTAATAATAATAATAGTATAAATCCTGTTTATTCCCCAAGGCCTATAGAAAAGTATTATTACAAGCGTCCCTCACCGCAAGATTTGCTTTTTGAGGAATCAGAACCTTTCCAGAATTCTTATTCAGGAAAAGCCATTTATGAATGGAATGTTGATGGTCTTAATGACAAACAAATTATAGATACTATCCATAGGATGATCATGTACTCTACTGTTTGCAAGCAACATGGAAATTTTGATGCTTCAATAGCATCCTTTATAACAACAGGATTTGTTGGCCAACTTAGAGGCTGGTGGGATCATTATCTCACTGAATCTCAAAAATTAGAGATTCTTAATCATAAAAAAATCGTTAAGAGCGAACCAAGAACTAGTACGAGCACTATTGTGGCTACAACCACCACAGGAGAAGAAGATGCAGTGTATACACTGTGTCTCTCCATCTTACAACATTTTGTAGGAACCAATGTCCCCATTGGAGAAAAAATCCAGATAATAAAAAGAAAAAAGAAAAAATTTTCCGCAATAAACCTTATAGGGATAAGCCAAAAAATTCTTATAAAAATTCTTATAAGAATAAGAAAAGGGGCCACTACAATAAGAGTAGACCTAAAGAAAAATCTTTTGACCCTAAAGGTAAAAGAAAAGCCAAAAGGCTTGACATAACATGTCATAAATGTGGCAAACCTGGCCATTATGCCAACCAATGTTGGACTAAAAAAGCTCTTAATGAGATAGAAGATGAACAATTACGTTCTCAATTAGAGAAAGTTTTACTTCTCAAATCTGATTCTGAAGAATACTCTTCTGAAGAAGATATTAATATGATTTATGAATCTTCTTCTGATTACTCATCTGAATCTTCTAACAATAATAATTGTCAATGTAATCAATTAGATTACTGGAAATCAATAGTAGATATGAATGGGTTAAATGTTTTAACCTCAGAACAGGATGGAGCTATAAAGGCTATAGAGTCCATTTCTGATAAAAACCTTAAAAGAAAAATGCTTGAGGTTCTAATCCAAGAAAACTCTAAAAGAGAATCTCCTATTATTACAGAAGCACCTTACCAATTAAGTGAGGTTTTGTCTAGATTTAGACAGTCTAACATTCGTGAAACTCCTGTTTCTATTATGGATTTAAATAGAGAAATAAATCTCTTAAAAAATGAGATAGCTCAAATTAAAAAAGAAAACTATGGTTTATCTCAAAGGCTCACTTTTTTAGAGTCCAATAATTCAAGGGTTGAAGAAATAGCTTCAACTAGTAATCCTTCACCTAGTGATGATTTCCTTTCCCTCATTGATAGAGTGACCTCCCAAAAATGGTTTGTTAGAATAACTTTAGTGATTAATAGAAATTTCATATTAGAAAATGAAGTTGCCCTTATTGATAGTGGCGCTGATTTAAACTGCCTTCAAGAGGGAATTATTCCCACTAAGTATTTTGATAAAACTACTCAATCTCTTACACAAGCTGGAGGAGATAAACTCACGGTTAATTATAAACTGTCTAATGCTTATGTTTGTAACAAAGATATTTGTTTACCCACTCACTTTATTCTTGTGAAAAACTTAACTCATAGAATTATATTAGGAACTCCCTTTCTGCATAAAATTATGCCTCTAATTAATGTTGATCAAAAGGGAATTACCTCCATTATTAATAATAAAAGAATTACTTTTGAATTCATTACTGATCCTCATACTAGGATGATTAATGAAGTTAAAGATATTCTTCTTAAAAAAGAAAAACAAATTTGTTTTCTTAAAGAAGAAGTGGGTTTATTAAACATCACTTCTCAACTAAAAAACCCTGAAATTCAAAATCAAATTAAATTAATTGATCAACATTTTAGAGAAGAAATATGCAATGATTTACCTAATGCCTTTTGGGATAGGAAGAAACATGTTATTTCTTTACCTTATCTTGATGACTTTAATGAAAGTCAGATTCCCACTAAAGCTAGGCCTGCTCAAATGAATCATGAGTATTTGGATTTATGCAAAAAAGAGATAGAATCTCTTTTGGAGAAAAAATTAATAAGAAAATCCAAATCTCCTTGGAGTTGCACAGCCTTTTATGTCAATAATGCTGCAGAAAAGGAACGTGGAGTTCCTAGACTCGTTATTAATTACAAACCACTTAATAAAGTGTTAAAATGGATTAGATATCCTATTCCTAATAAAAAAGATCTTTTAGATAGATTAAACAATGCTTTAATCTTCTCTAAATTTGATATGAAATCCGGTTATTGGCAAATTCAGATTAATGAATCTGATAAGTATAAAACAGCCTTTACCGTACCTTTTGGACATTATGAATGGAATGTCCTTCCTTTTGGCCTTAAAAATGCCCCTTCAGAATTTCAAAATATTATGAATGATATTTTTAATCCTTATACAGAATTTATAATTGTTTATATTGATGATGTTTTAGTTTTTTCAAAAACTATAGATCAACATATGAAACATTTGAAAATATTCAAAGGATTAATTAAGCATAATGGATTAGTAATATCTGGTCCTAAGATGAAACTTTTTCAAACAAAGGTTAGATTTTTAGGACATGAAATTGACCAAGGAACTATAATTCCTATACAAAGAAGTATTGAATTTGCTTCTAAATTCCCTAATATTATTACAGATAAGAAACAATTACAAAGGTTTCTTGGTAGCCTTAATTACATAGCAGATTATTATGAAAATCTAGCTAAAGATACGGCAATATTACATGCTAGGCTTAAAAAGAATCCTGGCCCTTGGACTGAAAAACATTCTCAGGCAGTCCAAAGAATTAAAAATAAGGTGAAATGTTTGCCTTGTTTATCTCTTGCTAATCCTAAGTATTTCAAAATTGTTGAAACTGATGCTTCAGACTTAGGCTATGGAGGAATCCTTAAACAAATAATACCTGAAACCTCAAAAGAAGTTTTGGTTAGATTTACTTCTGGAAAATGGAATCCAACACAAGCAAAATATTCAACTATCAAGAAAGAGATGCTTTCTATTATAAAATGCATTTCAAAATTTCAAGATGATCTTCTTAATAAAAAATTTTTATTAAAAATTGATTGTAGCTCAGCTAAATCAATTATTGAAAAAGATGTTGTTGCTAAGCAAATTTTTGCTAGTTGGCAATCACAATTATCTATGTTTGAATTTGATATTCAACACATTAAAGGTGAAAATAATTCACTTGCTGATTATTTAACTCGTGAATTTTTGCAGGGAAAAAATGATGACCCCATATAGGGGTAGAGGCCGCGGTTATGGCCGTGGTGGGAGAGGGAGTAACAATATGTTACCCCAGTCAGAATCAAACATTCCTCTAATAGGGGATTGGACTACTGTCTACAAAGGTAGAAAAATGCAGCAATTACCTGCATCTTCAGCAAAAAGGGAAGATATTGCTTCCTCTTCCTCTAATAAAACTACATCCTACAAGGAAGTTGCGGTTAATAACCCACCTCAAGAACAAATGGATTATTTTGAAAATCCAGTAACTGAGAAAATCATGTATATTGATGATGAAGATATAAAGATAAATCCAAATGATGGATGGTCTATCAAAACTAGATACCTCGAATCAAGAGGATATCCAGGTCTTCATGGAAAATCTAGGCCCAACCACTCATTTTGAATGGAAATCACATTTTAAGAACAATGGAATTATTACATTTTTCATTGGAGCTTTTATCATGACCTATTTCGAGATTTCTTACAATTCAAGTAACATAATGGATTTTGGGCTTGGACTTAGAAACAAGGAACTATTGTGGGCCTTAAACCTTCCTTATGATGCAAGGAATATAAAAACCAAAGATCAAGGCAAAAATCTCTCTTCCATGATCATTTTTTCCATTTTCCCACACTTTCACATACTTTGAATTTCCACTTTTTTTTCATCCTTTTTTTCTCTCCATTTTTTGATCCTTTCTCATTACCAAATACATTCAATATACTCCATAGAATTTTTCCATCAATTTTTGAGAAGTTTTTAGTGCAACACCATGGTTGTAGTAACATGAAAAGTAAGCTCCAAGTGAAAATTGATTTTCATTTTCTTCACCAATTCAAGCATTCTCCTTCATCCTAATACCTCTACCATGGATTGTTGAATGTTTCTACATAATTTTCCAAAGAAATTCGTGCTCCATTGAAACTCAAAAGAGTCATTTTCGGAGGTATAAAGAATTCACCATAACTCATGATTTATGAGTCTTTCTTGCATTATTGTTGTTGCATTACATTGCTCTCATCCCCTACATGGATTCTAGTACAAAAAAGATGGTTTTTATGACAATTTGGTGTTCTTGAAAGTTTGAGATTCATATACGGTTTTTGAGTTAGAGGCCATTTCAAGGGAAAATAATGGTATATTTGAATTCCTTGCGAAAAATGCCACAAGATTGGTTCAAGAAGCATTCGTTTTCATGGAGTTTTGAGAGAGATAGATGATGGAGAAGATTGTCGGTGAATTCACGGCCACCATTCACGGCTGCTACTGTTTACGGTGCAATTTTCCCTCTCCCAAAAGTTCAAATGAAGAAGACAACGTCCCAACCGTCGGATCATGCAAGAAACTTTGACTGGACTCATCATCTAACGCCCCAGAATGATCCACACGCGCAGCCACGTAAGCCTCATTAATTGAGGTGGCGCGCCACATCATCCCAGGGAACCCCATGACCCCTGTTCGATTCCTGGCTGTACACTTTTTATTTATCCTCACCATTTATCTCATTTTTCTCATGTGTTCATGTGCTATTCCATGTTCTTTTATTTTTCTGTTTTATATGCTGACTTCAAATAATCATAAAAATAGGAAAATTAGTCTTTTTGATCCCCATTTTTTTCTGCGTAATATTCAAGATGTCTAGAATTTTATAGAATTTCAACCATATTTTTTTTCCATTTTTCGTCATTATATTAGATGTTTTTACATTTTAGTTGTCAAAAAAATATCAATGCTGGTGCTATCATGTTGTGAATTTTCTTTGACCCATCAAAACTACATATTTTGGCCTATCCTTTTGAAGGGATCTCATAAACATGTTGAGGTATTGTGTTATATTTTTGTGGGAATTTTATTGTACCATTTTAATTGGTTTTGGATGATCTCTTTAACATGCTCCATTTTAACTTTTCCTTTGGTATACATGAGATATCTTGCAATGTTTTCATCTAATTTGACCATTTCTCTTTGGATATTTTTATGATATCTCTCACCCCTGGTTTGTGACTTGATGTAGGGCATTGGAGATTTTTATTTTAATTTTTTAGAATCATTTACTATTTTCCTTTGATTTTTATATTCGGACTTGTAATATGGACATTCGAACGGACTTCGGTTTTATTTTGGCTCCAACGGCCTCGATTTGTTTGTGTGGTGAACACTAGGGTTCCTATTGCTTATTATAGACATTATATAGGATGTGTAGATCATTGATTGGCTAGTTTTATCATACATAATTGCCCATTAGGTTCCATATTTCCATGATAGCGCGTTATGATTCCAAATTGTGGTATACGTACGTCGTTCGTGAGTTTTATTGCTTCGTATCTCTTTGTAATCGCTTGTGGCCAAGATTGTATGTTTAAAATAGGCCATTTTTCCATTCATTATGGGCTTGAGGTTGAGATGGTTCTTCCTCCCTCACTTGCATTGCATGTTTACCTTTCTACACTTTGCATTTCATGTATGCTGTTACTTCATCTGTTTTCTGTTGCTTCCTTTGCCTTTCCCTTAGGAGCTCCATTCTTTCTTGTTGAAGATAGAATGTGATAGACATCAGGCTTTGCAACCATGTATGACAACATTAGGGTAGTCTTCCCCTTTGCAAACTTTAACCATAGGACGAACAGTGCATGCTAACATTTAGGGCTGTGTAGTTTCCCTTAGAAGCCTGTTTCTCTTCTTTTCTTCAAATCCCATTAAAACACTTAATAAGGATAGTGAATATTGTGTTGTGAGCCTTAAGCATGGGAAGTGATGGTTGGGGGGCCACCTCTCAACTGTCTAGAGTGTTTAGTATACGTCCTTAGGACGATATGCGACGCATTCGATCCTGAGTTTGAGACTTCAATACAATGTACACTCCAAAACATTAATCAAAACGTTTCTTCATAAAAGACACACAAAAAAATCATCAAATCCTTTTTGTCCTTTGGGAACTTTAACTTTAGAACCATTTTCGTAATGAGAGTTTCGTTAACTCTCGGTTCTCCTGCAAAAGGTAACGCCTAAGTCTCCAATGGTCGAGCTGCATACACCAAACTGCTAGAACCGATTGTTAACCCTACTCGGGTTAAAAACAACTTGAACCAAACCTGTGGTCTAGTTAGCCTGAACTACGTTTGCTCTGATCTTTCATACTAGATGAAAGTACGTAGGCACGAGATGCGATATCTCGGCGAGCAACCTTCCCCCTTTCCCGTAGGTAGGCAAACTACGTTGACTCTAATTTCTCGTTCCAGACGGGAATACGTAGGCATAGAACTGCTGTGTTCTGCCGAGTCACTTTTCTTTTCTTTTTGTCCTTAAGCCCTTAGCATAGATAGTATTAATCAACCCTTTGAGATAAACAACAAGCGTGGATCCCATCGAGTACGATAGACGTGAGGGGTGCTAATACCTTCCCCTTGCGTAACCGACTCCCGAATCCAGGACTTGGTTGCGATGACCATTCCTTTTCCCTCTTCCGTTAGGTTTTCTCTGAGCGTTTCCTTTCCCTCCTTTGGGATAAATAACGCACGGTGGCGACTCTTCTGTCATAGCCGGCGCCGATTTTCGCAGTAGCGACAGTACCCAAAGCACTTTGCAAGCTCTCCCAAAATCTTGAAGTAAACCTCAGATCCCTATCCGACACAATACTAGACGGATTACCATGCAAACTGACAATCCTCTCGATGTATAGCTTTGCCAATTTCTCCAACGGATAATCCATTCGCATAGGAATAAAGTGAGCAGCTTTAGTCAATCTATCCACAATAACCCAAATAGCTTCAAAATTACCCGGCGTCCTAGGTAATCCAGATACAAAGTCTATAGAAATGCTATCCCATTTCCACTCAGGAATAAACAACGGTTGCATCAAACCCGACGGTTTCTGATGCTCAATCTTCGACTTCTGGCAAGTTAAACAAGAATACACAAATTCGGCAATATCCTTCTTCATACGAGGCCACCAAAATATTTTCCTCAAATCTTGATACATCTTAGTAGCACCCGGATGAATACTCAATCCGCTACGATGTCCTTCCTCAAGAATACTCTTTTTCAGCCCATCAAGATCCGGGACACAAACTCTATCCCGACACCTCATAATACCATTCTCGTCAATCCGAAAATCACCACTTTGGCCTTGGTTGATCAAAGTCAACCGATCAACTAGACTCAAATCGGATTTCTGTCCTTCTCGAATTTCGTCTTGAATACCACTCGTAAGCTTCAACATTCCAAGCTTAACCCCATACGAAGTCTCCTCACACACTAAACTCAAATCACGAAATTGCTCAATCAATTCCAACTCTTTCATCATCATCATCGACATGTGCAACGATTTCCGACTCAACGCATCCGCTACCACATTCGCTTTACCCGGATGGTAATTCAACCCAAAATCATAATCCTTCAAAATCTCTAACCACCTTCTTTGCCTAGCATTCAATTCCTTTTGATCAAAGAGATACTTCAAACTCTTGTGATCACTAAACACTTCAAACCTCGCACCAAACAAATAATGCCTCCAAAGTTTAAGCACAAACACGACGGCGACCAACTCTAAGTCATGCGTCGGATAATTCTTCTCATGCACTTTGAGTTGCCTCGAAGCATAGGCTACAACTTGATTATTCTGCATCAATACACCTCCCAAGCCCATCAAAGAAGCATCACAATACACAACAAACGGCTCTTCCGGATTTGGCAAAATCACAACAGGGGTTGTCGTCAATCTTCTCTTAAGTTCCTAAAAACTCTCTTCACACTTGGAATTCCAAACAAAAGCTTGACCCTTCCTAGTCAATTGCGTCAATGGTAACGATAACTTAGCAAATCCTTCAATAAACTTACGATAATAACCCGCTAAACCAAGAAAACTTCTAATCTCAAAAACTGATTTTGGAGTCTCCCATTGCGATACCGCTTCAACCTTCGATGGATCAACCGCAATACCTTCACTTGAAATCACATGACCAAGGAAACTCACTTCTTTCAACCAAAATTCACACTTAGAAAGTTTCGCATACAATTGCTTCTCTTTCAACACAGACAACACAATCTTCAAATGTTCGGCATGCTCCTCTTCATTCTTCGAGTAGACCAGAATGTCATCAATAAACACCACAATGAACTTGTCCAAATAAGGATGGAAAATCCTATTCATGTACTCCATAAATACACCTGGTGCATTAGTCACATCAAATGGCCTTACAGAATACTCATAGTGTCCATACCTCGTTCTAAAAGCAGTCTTCTGAATATCTTCAGCTTTCACACGAATCTGATGATACCCAGACCTCACATCTATTTTACTGAACACACTTGCACCAACCAACTGATCCATCAGATCGTCAATCCTCAAAAGTGGATACTTGTTCTTGATAGTCACCTTGTTCAACTGTCTGTAATCCACACAGAGTCTCATAGAACCTTCTTTCTTCTTAACCAACAACACCGGTGCACCCCACGATGATACACTCGGACGAATAAACCTCTTCTCAAGCAAATCTTCAAGTTGACTCTTCAACTCTTTCAATTCCGATGCAGACATACGATATGGAGCCATCGATATCAGACTGGTTCCAGGAATCAGGTCAATCGAAAACTCCACTTCTCATTCCGACGGTAAATCCCTTATCTCATCAGGAAAAACTTCCGGAAAATCACGGACGACTGGTAAGGCATCAATTGCCTCACTTCCACCAATACTCAAAGTTGCTATCAACATAAATACCCTTGCACCATCTCGCATTGATTCTTTCACTTACTTAGTAGTCATACACAAATTCCCTTCATCACCCGGTTCCGGAAAAATAACCGTTTTATCAAAACAGTTAATATGAACACGATTGAATTTTAACCAATTCATTCCCAGAATGACATCAAGTTGGTCTAAGTGAAGACACACTAAATCAACCCCAAAGTGTCTACCGAAAATACTCAAGGGGAAATTCAAACACACATACGGTGTAGTTACCGAACCTATAGCAGGAGTATCAATAACCATGCCACCACCAATAACAGACATTTCAAGATTCAACCTTCTAACACACTCCAGAGAAATAAAAGATTGCGTAGCTCCAGTATCAATTATAGCGATCAAAGGCATACCATTAATAAAACACGTACCTCTGATCAAGCGATCATCACTAGCAGTCGCAGATCCAGATAGAGCGAACACTTTTCCGCTCCCTTGATTCTTCTTCGGCTTATTGTCGCTACTGCGAAAATCGGCGCCGACTGAACAGAAGAGTCGCCACCGTGCGTTATTTATCCCAACGGAGGGAAAGGAAACGCTCGAAGTAAACCTAACACAAAGATGGGAAAAGAAATGGTCATCGCAACCAAACCTGGGTTCGGGAGTCGGTTACGCAAGGGGAAGGTATTAGCACCCCTCACGTCCGTCGTACTCGACGGGATCCACGCTTGCTGGTTTGTCTAAAGGATGCAAAAACAATCTATCTAAGGCTGCTAAATCTAAACGGAAGGGAATTGACTCGATAGAGTGTCACACTCTATGCCTACGTATTCTCAAGAGAGAAAGTCAGAGTCAACGTAGTTCGGGAAACTACAGGGAATTGGCTCGCCAAGACTTCGCGTCTTGTGCCTACGTACTTCCACACAGCATGGAAGATCAGAGCTTTCGTAGTTCAGGCTAACTACGGCTGGGCAGGGTGTTCTCGATCACACAGGAAGTGAGAGATTAAGCTGGTTTTAAAGGTACGGGAACCTATGGGAACTAAAACTACGGTCTGGTCTCAAATGCGCAAGGGCAAGAGAAAGGGAAAACGATCAGTCATCAGCGGGAAAGTCTCGATCGCACAGCAGCGAGAGAACAGACAAGTTAGTTGTTAGTGTGCTCGCTAGGATGTCGCATCCTATGCCTACATATTCTCGCTCAGTACGAGAAATCAGAGCAGCTGTAGTTCAGCTAACTACGGGTAGAACGGGGACCACAGCACAAATCTCATTTTATTAATATTCTGAAGAAATTACAAGGATTGAGAAATAAGAAAATAAACTCCTGAAAATCTTATCCATCTAATATGGAAATTCTAATGAAAAATAGTCCCCTAACAAGTGGACATTTAAATCTACTCTAAAAAGTGTAAAAAGTCCCCTAACAAATGGACATTTAAAACTATTTCTAAAAGGAAAATATAACATAAACTCTAAAAGAAATTATATCCTAAAGAAAGAAAATATATAAAAAAACTATTATTTTTATATTTCTATATTTTTCCATATTTTCCATTTTCTTATATTCTTTTCCTAAAAAACTAAACAAATGAATAATAAAAAAATAAAGAGAAACACAAGGGGTGCATATTGCAGCCAGGAGGGGTATACAGCAAACAGTACAAGGAGAACTGGGCCCAGCCCAGCAAAAATGAAACTGAAACGGGGAGGGGGTGAAGAAAGTAAACCGGGGGTGTAACCAGTAATGGGCCCAGCCCAATCAAGCGATAACCAAAAACAGAAACGGAGGGGTAGGTGGGAACGGGGGTGTGTACGGATGAAAACAATTGGGCCCGACCCAGTCCACACGCAGACTCCTTTCTCTCTTTCTCGTTCCACCTTCTCAGAACCCTAATTCCCCAGACTATTGTTCACGCTCCTCTCACCTGCGCTGCTTCTCTCAGCTTCACTCTCTCTCGTTTCTTCTCCTTCAATCTTTCCCCCCTCAAACTCCACCTTTCTCAACCTTCCTGAGATCAACAACACAGATGAAGAAGCAACAACAATTCGAACTATCCCCTTTTTCGACGCGATCCACCCTCTGAGGTTCTTGAAGATCCATGGAGGAACGTCGATGAAGATCTGGACGACATTGCAAGATTGATGAAGGATCTTTAAAAGCGTTTGCATGCGAAGCTCCATGAAGTTTGAGATCTCCCTGAACAGATTTATAAAGACGATGGTGAATCAAATGCATCTGGTGAAGAACCCACAAGAAGATTGCTGGAGGTTTGATGATCGTTGAGGATGAAGACGTTTGGGGGTTTCTTGAAGGTCATTGCGTTTCCGGCGATCAGTTACGAGACGGTGATGAACTAAGGTGGATCTTGGAAGTTTGAGTCTGATGAACGTCTTAATTTCTGGAAAAAGGACTGAAGAACACATGAAGTTCTTGGAGGTTTTCTGGAGATTTCTTAATGATCTGAGAAGATCATTGATGATGATCGGAGACTGTTGTTGGTTTAGAGTCTCTGAAAACGAAAAACGGATGGATCTTGGAGGAAACTTCCTGTGAATTACAAGATGAAGGTGATGATGAGGAAGATCGAACGATTGTTGATGATGATCGGTGAAGATCAATGATGATTATCGTCTGGAAAAAATGTTGAAGGTTGAGTTTCTGGGTGGAGTTTGCAAGAACATTGATGTTGAGGACGATGAAGATTTGCAGTTCTCCGGTGGGATTCAAGGGTTTCCGGCGGAGCTTCGGCCATGAGGACCTCCGTATGATTCTGCCGTTGAGTTTCTCCGGCGTTTGCATGGCCGGACGGGGGACTCACCGTCGGGGAGGGCACGTGGCGAAGCGCATGCAGAGGGAGGTTGTGTGTGGGACGCATGGCAATGGTGTGGAAGAGAGAGGAAGTGCCAAGTGGCCACATGCAAAATGAGGTGGTGCGTTGTGGAGGTGAAACGTGGCGTGCAGTGGAGAGAGGTTCTGAGCGAAACGTGGATGGACGTGGAAAGCTGAGGGAGATCCAGAAATGCATGCGTGGCCTTGCTTTATAGCGACAAGTGGCTGATAACTTGGACAGACTGGGCCTCCACAACAAATGGGCCCACGAAAATGGATTGAATTGGAGACTAATGACCCTAATTCACTTGATTAAACTAATTAATCCTAATGACCACAATTAATGAATGCAATTAAATCTTAAATGAAAAAATTAAGACTATTCTATCCTAATTAAGACTCTAATAAACTCTAATTAAAATCTAACAAAATGATTAAAATCTAATTAAACCTAAAAAAGAGAATTAACTATTAAATCTATATTAATCACTAAACTAACGACAATAGAAAAAACTCTAATAATTTCTATTAATTCTAATTAATCCATTTATCTCTAAACTAATAAAAATAGAAAAAAAAACTATCAATTTTATTTAAAAAAGCACCTGGTAAAAGAATATCCTATTAAAAATCATTTAAAACTCTACTTAATATCGGAAAAAAAATATGATTCTCAAAAAAGAAATTAAACTAACAACTATTTTAAAAAAACTATTAAAACCTATTTTAAAGAAATCCATAAATTCTAAAAAAGATTTAAAACTATTAAAAATATTAAAAGAAATCTATTTAAATTCTAGAAAATCTATATTAAAATCCGTAAAAGGCTATTAAACTCTAAAAATGCAAACAAAGGCAAATAACCAACATAAAAGAGAGCGTGAGACCAGATCGAAGCAAACAGTAAACCCCGACACCAAGAACCTCCAAAGTCACTGCGTAAGCTGAAAACACCCAGGAAGCGCGTGACTTCTCAAAATAACCTCCGATTATCCGAACCGGTCTTAAATACCCGAAATGTGACAACAAGGCTTTAATCCCGATAAAATCACCATGATTAAGAAAATGCACTATATGCAGTATGTAAATGCGAATGCGAAATGCGTCAAAACATCGAGCCAGATACGGGACCCGGTTGGTCAAATTTTAGGGTGCAACAGCTGCCCCTATTCAAGCGGCTTGGACCTGAATGGTTGAAGAGCGCCCAACCTTTAATCATTCAAAGGTAGAAGATGGTTGAATACAAATGAACCCTGAAATTTGCCAACCGCAAAATAAACTGCAAAACTGCTTGAGAAATAGCGTCTAATAAACTGAAGTCTGGTTGTCACGGCAACAACTGTCAATTATCTGATAAATTTTTCTCTGTTTTTTTCAACATCAATCACCTGCGTGACGCCACAGGCACTGATTCTTCGGAATAATGCTTCAAAAAAGCAAACACCTTCCCATCTACTATGGGATCTTTTCTGTCGACTCATGGTTCCAGCGAACCTGAGGAAAACTCCTGGGGAATTCTGAATTGAACTGCCTGGCACCTATTTCGACGAAGGCGGCAGCTTCAGAAGTTTGATATATGTCACTCTTTCTTTCTTTTTTCGGTGCCGACGTAACAACCAAATATGAAGAAGTACTCCGCTGGGGGAATAGAGAAGCTTAACCAAACAACTCTGCAGGGGAACAGATTCGAAATCCAATGGGTAACCACCCTGGTCTATGTTTCGACATGCGGATGTCTGAAATGATGCAATGCCTTATATGACATGTAAATGTTATGCGTTTGTAAATGCAATGCCCTATACGGCATGGATATGCTATGTACTTGTAAATGCAATGCCCTATACGGCATGGAGATGCTATGCGTTTGGATAAATGCACACATGACGGTATATGAAAATGCTGCTCGAGCTGCCAGAGAACACCAGGTCTACAAACCGTTTGGAAAAATAAATGCCGGAGGCAACGTCAAATCCATTGGATGTAACCCGGTTATCACATAATCATCTCGACGATATTCTTTCTAACCACTGTCAAACTGTATTCTGTGGGGCTTAACCCAATAGGGGTTGATTGTGAACGGCTCACTGCTGGAGTATGCCCCTTCTATCACGGATATCAATCTTTTGATCTGTCGAGGATACTCCTGATCCTATTCTGATGCGGGGTAAAATACAATCTCAATTCTTTCGGGAATAATACACAACTTTCAACTGCTGAAGAGGAGTAATTCTAATTTAACAACGTCCATACGGTATTCAACATTAATCGGGGAACTGGCATCCATTAAGCTTCGTACCGGGGAACCTGACAAATTATTGTATCGGGTATTTACATTTTTTTTTGGTTTTTCTAGTTTAAAAGATAAAAACGGGTTATTAACAAGGTGGAAAATACTAGACGAGAACTAGCATTCAAAGGTAGACTACCAGGCGAGAACTGATAGCAAAATAGATTAGGTTATCGAACGAAAAAATTGTTTTAGGTTTTGGATGTCAGACGGGGCTGACTGGATAATAGGCAAAGGAAAAGACAAACAGACGAGAACTGGATGAAAGCTGACGTGTACCAGGCGAGAACTGATACAACAATAGGTTAAAGAAAAGAAAACAACCAGACGACAACTGGTTGGAAGTTGACATGCATCAGGCGAGAACTGATGTTTACGGAAAAAGATCGACGATACGATAACTGGTTAAACGAAGACAGGTACCAGGCGAGAACTGGTATTTACGGAAGCATGGGCCAGACGAGAACTGGTTACCGGTTTGCCAGGCGAGACCTAGGCTTTGGAAACGGCTTGGTTCTGACAGGTAACAGATTTAAACTGTAGGATAACAATCCACCGACAACACGGCTCTTCTTATTTGGAAGGTTCAGGTTTTTTTTTTTGTTTTTTTTTTGATAAGGGTATTGACATGATTCCCCGATACTCAACTCTTGCTGGGGATAAACAAACTTGCTTGAATAACTTGCCTCAGTACGGCTCAACTTGCCCCAATCCAACTTTTGGGAATACTTGCTCTGAGCAGCTTGCTACGAGACGACTTCAAGAATATTTGCCCCGGTATCTGTACCACAAAAGGATTCAACTTCTATTAAACAACTATCAACCCAGTTGGTTTCAACATTTCCGAACTGACTTGCCCCGGAATGAGCGTATAAGCGACCTAACCTGATCTGATTATCCACCTGAAGTATCTGTTTTCAAATCTCAACATTCTGCATAATTGCCCCTGATCGGTTCTCGAGAAGACTCACTTCTGGTCAACTGCCTCTCAAACGAACTGCCCCATAATCAACTGATGCTTCGGGCCTTGTCCTCAGACTAACTGATTCTGAACTTACTGGAAATTAATGCCCCTGATTCACAGGGCTTCACAACATACACCATTCTGGTTCAGACTACTGTATTTTTCAGTCCTGTTCGATTATTCCCTGTTGGAATTTCCTTCGTGTCAACTACTATCCTGCAAGTAAAAATCGTCTATTCACGAATGGTAATCTTAATGCAATGTTTATGCAGATTTTGAAAATTTTTGTGTTGTCACTCATTTTTATGATTGTGAGTGACGAATGAAACTAAGTTCAAACGTAGTGCTGATTTGATCAGTGAAAAATACAACAAGGAAATGACTAGCAAATCAAGAAGGAGTCAAGTTACTCAACCTTATCGTAATGCGCTTTCAGAATAAACCCTACCTCAATTAGGTCTTTTAAGGGTTGTATCGTGGTCGGGTTCACGGTTCGTGAAACAAAGGATATTTGGCTCAAATTTTGATTTGTACCCACCCCTTCTACGTGATGATCTCCGATCCTAAAGTTCAGTTAACTTAGCACGAGCGCTCGCCTCTTCGAGAGGTATGTTGAATGGTAAGAACCATAACTAAGGAATTCACAAGGTTTCTCGGAGTGACAGTTACTCCTTCTTCGTTTTCGGTGTCTGTATACACGACTTTGTCTTTCACTGGGGATCTATATTTTTTCTATCCCTTCTTTTTCATTCTTTTTTATTCCCTAATTTTTGCCTGGACTGACTTCTTTTGAGTTCTTTTCGATTTTTTTCGATTTTTGAAGTCCAGCGGGATGCCCTGATTTTTGCCTAAGTATTAGCTTTCCAGCTTTTTCATTTCTTTTTACTTAGCGGGCTTTCTCATTTCTTTCTTTTTCTTTGTAACAAAGTCGTGTGACCCTGGTTGTCTTGATTGCTCCGAAAGGTTTACAACTGTCTCACTCTTGATTGGTGGGTGTTAACCATTGCGGTTGACGAGGTACGACCTCTTGAGAGGTATAAACTGTTATTGGTCCTCGACTGGAAACACTCCTCTGTAAGACTTGAACGCTCGGTCAAGCTAACTGACAACTACCCTGCCCCAGGTTAAGATGTGAGGGTTAAAAAGTCCGAAAAAACTTCTACTTCCTGGCTCGAAGTGGTTAACAAGGGACTAACTCCTTATATCTCCAGTGTTTAGGGGATTTGAAACAATGCCTTGTACGTCATCGGCAAGGTTTTATCTGAAAGCATACGATCATCGGCTATGAGTATTCAGTTTCGTCATCCTCCCTCAAATCGTTGCTAATCATAGTGATAAAGTGGAGTAAATAAAATGCGAGTGTTAGTGCAATGCAATAAATGAGTGACAGCGACATGATTAATTCAGAAAAATGCATAGTCACCTTATTAATATCACCATTCGAAACATACAATATTTACAGCAAATAGTAACTGACAGAAAGAAAACTACAAATGCAAATGATATAAAAGTCTGAGGACTGCCAATGTCGAGGCGCCCGCCTGTCTGAATCACTGGCTTATTCGAAAACAAACTTCTGAATCTACGAGCTTAGACACCTGAGCGGTGGGTATGAACAAACAGAAATCCTTCTCGAAAGGAAATGCGATCTTGGTCGATCAACTGTTGTACTTTTGCCTGAAACGCTTTACAATCTTCCGTCGAATGTCCGGGGGAGCCACCATGGTAACCACACTGAACGTGGGGATTGTACCCAGGAGGGTAAGGTTCTGGAATAGGCTTAAGAGCTTTAGGTTCCACCAAAGAACTTTGAATCAAAGATGGTAGCAGTTGGCTATACGGCATAGGCACTGGGTGAGAAGGAGCATTCCTTCGTTCCAAATTGTTGCGAGGTCGATTCTGATTCTGACGCTGATTCTGATAACCTCGACCACGAGTTCGCTGCTTTGCAATGGAAGCGACATAAGGTTCCTGATAGGGTGCCTGAGGCACAGTTGTCTGTTCAGCATAACAAGCCACAAGAGGTACTGATCTCTGATAAGATGAAGAACCAACAAAATTCACTGATTCGTCTCGAGGATATTCAACATCTGACATGGCTGCATTGATTAAAACTTCTTCTTTGTTCTGATAGTCACAAGGATATTCAGTTTACCCAGCTTGATCGTTTGAAATAATCTGAATTTTCCCAATTCTTATGGCATACTCAAGGCGTTCTCCTAATGTTACCAAGTCAGAGAAACTTAACGGAAGTCCAAGCAATCTTTCGAAGTACGGATCTTGTAGGGAATCTACAAACATGCTCGTTAACTCTCGGTCCAAAAGTGGTGGGTGCACTCTAGCAGCGAATTCTCTCCATCTCTGAGCATACTTCCTGATAGGTTCAACATTCTTTTGAGACAATTCTTGCAACTGCATGCGATGGGGAGCTATGTCTCAATTATAATCGTACTGCTTCAAAAAAGCTCTGGCTAAATCCACCCATGATCGAATCTGATTTTTCTCTAACTGCATATACCACCTCAAAGATGCCCCAGTCAGACTATCTTGAAAGCAATGGATCATTAATTTGTCGTTTTGCACAAACAAAGTCATTCTACGACAGAACATCACCAAATGGTGCTTCGGACAGCTATCTCCCGTGTACTTCTCAAATTTCGACACTTTGAACTTATAAGGCAACACCAGGCCAGGAACCAAACACATGTCTGCAGCATTCAGGTTAACAGCATCTTTCATTTTCAAAGCTTTAACTCCTTCTTCCAATGCTCGGAGTTTTCTATCCATCTCAAGAGCTCTTGGATCTACGGTCCTGGCTATTGGAATATCTCTTCGTGGATTTATCTCAGGGAAAACAACACCTTGATTGTTAACAGGAGGAGGACACTCATTCCGGACAACAAACTGCTCGGGTCGATCTCGGTTCTCAACAGAAGGCTGTACAACTTGGTCTGCAGTAACGTTGTTCACTTGCGGAAAGTCTTCCATAGAATCATACAGAGGGTTGGACGTTATAGTGAACCCTGACAAGGCGTTAGCAGACTGGAACTTGTTCTCTAACATAGCTACCAATAATCTTCAGCTGACTTCGCTGCTCGATTCTGCTCAAATCTACTCAAATCTAGTCAAAATCTGTTCAAATCTACTCAAATCTACTCAACCCCTTGGTCGTCTTCTAACAATCAACAGCTGCTCAATCCAAACTCCGGGTAATCACCTTCAGGAAACAAAGGCTAGATCGGAATTCTGGCTAGCTGGAGTATGATATGCAATATGATGCAACACGTTTATGCACATGGTATGCAAGATGCAGCAAACAACAGGATCACAACCCCCACACAATCTGAATACTGTTGCGCTGCTGACGGAGTACGTTCGCTCTGAAGAGAGATGCCAAGATAACGGGTAGGCTGGAAGTCAAGGTTCCTGCAAAAACCCTCCCACTCACGGGTAATGGACCTAGATCTGTCAAGGTACGGCATCCTATGCGGTCGTCAGCGTCACAGACTTTCAAGACTGACGATACGATTCTCAGAAGGAGTGGCATCATCAAGTCTTGAAGAGGCCTCACTTAGCTAACTTCCAATTGATCGGTTCCCGGAGTCGACAATTCAACTAACCAGCAACCCATGCCACCCAAAGGGTGGGACAAGAGGCCAACCAGAAGAACCTCGTCCGAGTGTGAATTTTGCGGGACACAAGGACATGCAAAGCATGTGCGCGCCCGCTACTTTCCACTCTAATTCTAATGTACACTCAAGCCTGGGTCTGGCTTCTCACTCAAAGGAACATCCCCACCCAACAGCACAACAGCAACAAATAATATCAATAAATAAACCCCAATAGACAAGCAAACAAGCGCTAGGATAGACTCTCTTAAGGGACGTTGGATCCCAAATGCATAAGGAACTATCGCAGTCCTTAGCAGCCAGGGGACGTTGGATCCCCAGCAGAGTCGCCAGCTGTCGCTACTGCGAAAATCGGCGCCAACTGAACAGAAGAGTCGCCACCGTGCGTTATTTATCCCAACGGAGTGAAAGGAAACGCTCGAAGTAAACCTAACGCAAAGACGGGAAAAGGAATGGTCATCGCAACCAAACCTGGGTTCGGGAGTCGGTTACGCAAGGGGAAGGTATTAGCACCCCTCACGTCCGTCGTACTCGACGGGATCCACGCTTGCTGGTTTGTCTAAAGGATGCAAAAACAATCTATCTAAGGCTGCTAAATCTAAACGGAAGGGAATTGACTCGATAGAGTGTCGCACTCTATGCCTACGTATTCTCAAGAGAGAAAGTCAGAGTCAACGTAGTTCGGGAAACTACAGGGAATTGGCTCGCCAAGACTTTGCGTCTTGTGCCTACGTACTTCCACACAGCATGGAAGATCAGAGCTTTCGTAGTTCAGGCTAACTACGGCTGGGCAGGGTGCTCTCGATCACACAGGAAGTGAGAGATTAAGCTAGTTTTAAAGGTACGGGAACCTATGGGAACTAAAACTATGTTCTGGTCTCAAATGCGCAAGGGCAAGAGAAAGGGAAAACGATCAGTCGTCAGCGGGAAAGTCTCGATCGCACAGCAGTGAGAGAACAAACAAGTTAGTTGTTAGTGTGCTCGCTAGGATATCGCATCCTATGCCTACATATTCTCGCTCAGTACGAGAAATCAGAGCAGCTGTAGTTCAGCTAACTACGGGTAGAACGGGGACCACAACACAAATCTCATTTTATTAATATTCTGAAGAAATTACAAGGATTGAGAAATAAGAAAATAAACTCCTGAAAATCTTATCCATCTAATATGGAAATTCTAATAAAAATAGTCCCCTAACAAGTGGACATTTAAATCTACTCTGAAAAGTGTAAAAAGTCCCCTAACAAATGGACATTTAAAACTATTTCTAAAAGGAAAATATAACATAAACTCTAAAAGAAATTATATCCTAAAGAAAGAAAATATATAAAAAACTATTATTTTTATATTTCTATATTTTTCCATATTTTCCATTTTCTTATATTCTTTTCCTAAAAAACTAAACAAATGAATAATAAAAAAATAAAGAGAAACACAAGGGGTGCATATTGCAGCCAGGAGGGGTATACAATAAACAGTACAAGGAGAACTGGGCCCAGCCCAACAAAAATGAAATTGAAACGGGGAGGGGGTGAAGAAAGTAAACCAGGGGTGTAACCAGTAATGGGCCCAGCCCAATCAAGCGATAACCAAAAAACAGAAACGGAGGGGTAGGTGGGAACGGGGGTGTGTACGGATGAAAACAATTGGGCCCGGCCCAGTCCACACGCGGACTCCTTTCTCTCTTTCTCATTCCACCTTCTCAGAACCCTAATTCCCCAGACTACTGTTCACGCTCCTCTCACCTACGCCGCTTCTCTCAGCTTCACTCTCTCTCGTTTCTTCTCCTTCAATCGTTCCCCCCTCAAACTCCACCTTTCTCAACCTTCCTGAGATCAACAACACAGATGAAGAAGCAACAACAATTCGAACTATCACCTTTTTCAACGCGATCCACCCTCTGAGGTTCTTGAAGATCCATGGAGGAACGTCGATGAAGATCTGGACGACATTGCAAGATTGATGAAGGATCTTTGAAAGCGTTTGCATGCGAAGCTCCATGAAGTTTGAGATCTCCCTGAACAGATTTATGAAGACGATGGTGAATCAAATGCATCTGGTGAAGAACCCACAAGAAGATTGCTGGAGGTTTGATGATCGTTGAGGATGAAGACGTTTGGGGGTTTCTTGAAGGTCATTGCGTTTCCGGCGATCAGTTACGAGACGGTGATGAACTAAGGTGGATCTTGGAAGTTTGAGTCTGATGAACGTCTTAATTTCTGGAAAAAGGACTGAAGAACACATGAAGTTCTTGGAGGTTTTCTGGAGATTTCTTAATGATCTGAGAAGATCATTGATGATGATCGGAGACTATTGTTGGTTTAGAGTCTTTGGAAACGAAAAACGGATGGATCTTGGAGGAAACTTCCTGTGAATCACAAGATGAAGGTGATGATGAGGAAGATCGAATGATTGTTGGTGATGATCGGTGAAGATCAATGATGATTATCGTCTGGAAAAAATGTTGAAGGTTGAGTTTCTGGGTGGAGTTTGCAAGAACATTGATGTTGAGGACGATGAAGATTTGCAGTTCTCCGGTGGGATTCAAGGGTTACCGGCGGAGCTTCGGCCATGAGGACCTCCGTATGATTCTGCCGTTGAGTTTCTCTAGCGTTTGTATGGCCGGACGGGGGACTCGCCGTCGGGGAGGGCACGTGGCGAAGCGCATGCAGAGGGAGGATGTGTGTGGGACGCGTGGCAATGGTGTGGAAGAGAGAGGAAGTGCCAAGTGGCCATATGCAGAATGAGGTGGTGCGTTGTGGAGGTGAAACGTGGCGTGCAGTGGAGAGAGGTTCTGAGCGAAACGTGGATGGACGTGGAAAGCTGAGGGAGATCCAGAAATGCATGCGTGGCCTTGCTTTATAGCGACAAGTGGCTGATAACTTGGACAGACTGGGCCTCCACAACAAATGGGCCCACGAAAATGGATTGAATTGGAGACTAATGACCCTAATTCACTTGATTAAACTAATTAATCCTAATGACCACAATTAATGAATGCAATTAAATCTTAAATGAAAAAATTAAGACTATTCTATCCTAATTAAGACTCTAATAAACTCTAATTAAAATCTAACTAAATGATTAAAATCTAATTAAACCTAAAAAAGAGAATTAACTATTAAATCTATATTAATCACTAAACTAATGACAATAGAAAAAACTCTAATAATTTCTATTAATTCTAATTAATCCATTTATCCCTAAATTAATAAAAATAGAAAAAAAAACTATCAATTCTATTTAAAAAAATACCTGGTAAAAGAATATCCTATTAAAAATCATTTAAAACTCTACTTAATATCTAAAAAAAATATGATTCTCAAAAAAGAAATTAAACTAACAACTATTTTAAAAAAACTATTAAAACCTATTTTAAAGAAATCCATAAATTCTAAAAAAGATTTAAAACTATTAAAAATATTAAAAGAAATCTATTTAAATTCTAGAAAATCTATATTAAAATCCGTAAAAGGCTATTAAACCCTAAAAATGCAAATAAAGGCAAATAACCAACATAAAAGAGAGCGTGAGACCAGATCGAAGCAAACAGTAAACCCCGACACCAAGAACCTCCAAAGTCACTGCGTAAGCTGAAAACACCCAGGAAGCGCGTGACTTCTCAAAATAACCTCCGATTATCCGAACCGGTCTGAAATACCCGAAATGCGACAACAAGGCTGTAATCCCGATAAAATCACCATGATTGAGAAAATGCACTATATGCAGTATGTAAATGCGAATGCGAAATGCGTCGAAACATCGAGCCAGATACGGGACCCGGTTGGTCAAATTTTAGGGTGCAACACTTATCACATTTGGTACTAATGTGCCCTTGCTCACCACAATTGCAGCAAGTCACACCCGTACCGCTTCTGCACTCAAGAGCCTTGTGGCCTGGCTTGCCACACTTGAAACACGTCTTCTCAACACTTTTGCATTCTGGAGCACAGTGTCCCTCTTCACCGCACCTATAACATCTCACCGGAGTAGAAACTCCCCCACTTGGTTTCTTACCAAAACCAACCCTTTGTTTCCCCTTTTCAGCAGGAGTCACGTAAGGTTTTTCTCTGAATTGGCTCTTTCCTTTCTTATCACTTAGGCTCTTGTAGTGGCTAGACCGAGCCCTACTATCCTCATCATAAATCCTACTCTTGTTTACCAACTCAGAAAATCGCCGAATTTCCTGATAACCAATAGCTTGCTTGATCTCAGGCCTCAAACCATTCACAAATTTGAGACACTTAGATCTCTCAGCATTAACAGTGTTGTAGTGAGGACAAAACTTGATCAACTCTTCAAATCTTGCCGCATACTCAGCTACCGTCGAATCACCTTGCTTCAGCTCAAGGAATTCAATCTCTTTCTTTCCGTGCACATCTTCTGGAAAATACTTCTCCATAAATGTCTCTCTAAAAGATTCCAAGTAATCACAATCTCATCCTCTTCAAATCTTTGGCGAGTATTACCCCACCAGTCCTCGGCTTCCTCTTCGAGCATATGAGTTCCGAACTGCACCTTTTGCGCATCCGAACAATTCATAACCCGAAAAATCTTCTCAATAGCTTTCAACCAAATTTGTGCTTTGTCAGGCTCGTGGGTTCCCTTGAACGTCGGTGGATTATTCCTTTGGAACCTTCCCAAAGCACGAAATTCATCATTAGCATTATTCCCCCCATTCACGTTGGCCTGAGGATTCTGTCCAATTGCCCCAGCCAATCTCGTAAAAGCCTCCGCAATTGCTTCGTCATTCCTACCTGAAACCATCTTACTGAATTCCAACAACAGAACCACGTAAGAATACCAATATCGATAGTGTAACACACACACATATCAATATACACGGAGAACAACACACTAACAACTTGGCCGGACGGACCGACCTGCTCTGATACCACTTAATGTAACACCCTCTTCTATACCCCCAAATAAACAATAATATCTATATAGACACATATAAATTTTATCAGAGTATGATTTAAAATACGGTATAAAAGAAGTATGTCACATTATTACCAATAAAACACTCAACACCTGCTCTATAAAATATGCAACAGTGGGATAGTTTTCAAAGTAGAGGAACTTAGTCCTTTAACCCACGTCTCAATATTTAAAATTAAAGCGAAAGAATAAAAAATTTGAATTACCTCAAAACGTTTGATCACATAAATACATGTTATCCAATTGTTCATCAATCATTCATGTTACAAAAGAATGCTATACAAGCCTAACTACCCGGTGTTACATAATCAGAGCAGTCCGACTCAAAAGAATGAAGCTATACTTCACAAAAGAAATCTCCAGCAACCTAATCTGCAATGCCTCATAGAGCATTATAAAACAGCAGAAGGGTGAGAAATATTACCATAATAATCAATGCATAAGATTATATATATATATATATATATATATATATATATATATATATATATATATATATATATATATATATATATATATATATATATATATATATATATATATATATATATATACACACACACACACAAGTAACAATTACATATAATTCACATTTCTCACCACCATTCATTTTCATTATCGTACTCATCACGTCGTACATATAAACAAATATGAACGCGCATCAAGCATATCCCTTCATGCATATTTCACAATTATCCAAAAACATCCCAGTCACAAGCATGCTTCATATATCAATGACATTTATGCTATGCGACTCAATCATTACTCAATGCAACTCAATGCTATGTAGTACCAACATTTGTTATCATTTTTCGGTTTTTACACTTAAACCGGGTCCACCATTCTAGACCGATAACAACAAAGCCCGTCCCCTAGGCTTCAAACCCTCCCTTTTAGGTTTGGGACAAGCCACTAGTCTCCGCGAAACTAGCAAACATTGTCTCTTGACTAAATGATGCATATGCAATCAACCAACAAAAATGCACTTAAGACCGTTCCCGCATCTTAATCCCATGCATTCAAATAATTCATCCCTTCAAGAATTACAACATGATTGCATACACAACATATTCATACCAGTTCAAGGCATTCACATTCAATACCATCATCACATTCATCAAAACAATGCACACATATCCACGATATGTTCCCATGCATTACATACATTAGCATACAACAATACACATTCACATACTTATTAGACAATACACACATAATCACTAATATGTTCTCATGTATCCCTAAACAATCCAAACCATACACATATCACGATCTAGGATTCACGCCCAAAGGCTACCCACAGCTCATCACAATAGTACACAAGTTATTCATATCACATAGGGTTAACATAATTGAACCAAGGAATTAATCATTGGATGGATAAAACAGAAGAGAAACAATGATGTCCTGCTCGCCACCCTTCGCCTGGCGAAGCCATTGGCGAATGCTTGCTGGGAACTTCGCCCGACGAACTCGCCAGCAAACAAAAGTCAGTAGCTACTGACTTGATTCGCTACCCTTCGCTGATGTGCTCGCCTGGCGAACCTTCGTCACTCACCTTCGCCTGGCGAACTTGCCAGCGAAGACCACTGGGAGTTTTCTTGAATTATTCGCCATCTATTCGCTGGGCTTCGCCTTTACTCGCCTGGCGAGAGCCAGCAAACCTGCGATATCAGAACCCCTATTCTGTCCCAAAACTTCTACCCTCCAAAAATCGACCGATTCTCACCGAACCAGTTCCAGTAATCTTGACCCCACATTACCCCGACTATTCTACGACATTATTTCCATTTTCTAACCGATTAAACTACGATTCTACCGATTAAATCTATTTTTCCCTAATTTGAAAAATGGTGGAAACTCACAACAAACCAAGCAATAAGAATTGCGGAAGGAAAGTACATTTACTTTAATTATTGGGACTATGTCCAGGCTTTCACTCAAGCCTTTTATTACCAAAATCCCAAGAACAAGCATTCTTGGTTTTTCTCTATTAATGAAGAGATGGTTAATAAACCCATACCAAATTGGTTTTATGAATGGTGGGCTAAATTTGGTCCATCTTTGGAAATTCTTCCTAAAGAAATTCTTAACTTATATAATCCATGGTGTGATAATAGTCCACTTATTGTAAATATTTTATCTGATAATTTAATCACTGGACAATGTCCATTATTGTTCTTTATTAAATTTCAGATTCCATGGATATGGAGATGGACAATCACCATATCAAGAAACAAATTTAACATTCCCATTTTAGAAAGAAATTTCTTTTATAAATGGTGGAACAAGATGAGTGCAGAGGATGTTCAGAATAAAATTAAATTTATTGAAGAAGCAATAGCTGAAGACCTGAATAAAAAGGTCAAGGAACAAAGCTCCCCAAGAAATGTCTATGGAAAACTTGAAGAACTTCTTCAAGAGAAAATATCCCAATGAATCGGGGGTAAAGATGCAACTTCCATCTGCTAGGGAAAGATCTTTGATTGTTGGAAAAATTAGCTTCATCCGAATCTCTCTGAGAAATCGCCCCAAGCGTAATGCCCATGCCCCAGTCTGATTCTTGGGAAGGTCTACGCTGAGAAGAAAATAGCTTGCCATGAGACGACCCCGAGATGGCTTTCCCCAGAATCTGGACCGTGAAAGGATCCTTGGTTGAATAGTTCGGATAAGCTCTAGAGGTATGGGGAGGAACAATTCTTTTCCTCATAGGGTGGCATGCCCCAGCCTTGTAATGGCTTTGCCTTTGATTGACTAGTTTGCGGAGCGGTACCCCCGATTGCGAGAGATTTACCAAATCTCGACCTGATTGCCCCAGATTAACTGATTCTTGGATGGCTAACCTTACTGGGGGTTATTTGATAATAGCTGGCCATAACTCAACGGAGTATTCAGGCGTTCTACATTCTATCATGATCAAACTTTCCACTGTGGAAACTTTCCTGCGGTCGAGCGCTTACTCGCAAGTAAAACAAGTTGTTCTGCATAAAAGATATATTAAATGCAATGCATATGACAGTTTTTTCTTCAAAACCCAATCCTGTTCACCGGAAAAATTTATGACATATAATGAACGAATCAATTATCAAAGTGTCAAAACTAATACAACGCTGTAAGAGGAATCCTTTTTGGAGTCAGTTTCGATGCGATCTTTACCGAAGTATGCTCTCGAACTAAACCTGTTTCAATTAGGACTTTTGAAGGTTGTAACGTAGTCGGGTTCACGGTTAACAAGGAAGGATATGAAGCTCAAAATTCATTTTAACCCACCCATTCTCCTTGATGTTCTCCAATCCTATGTTCAGCTAATTCGACCTTAGCGTTCACCTTTCAAAGGTGGAATAATAGGAGTGATGGTTCAGAAAATCACATGCTTTCTAAAGTGACAGTCATTCCCTTTCCGTCTTTGTAGTGCCTGGAGTCACACGATTTCGTTCTTGTTTGAGGATTTTTTCTCTTGTAATCATTTTCGTTTTTTCGCTCCCTAATTTTTGCCTGGACTAACTCTTTTGAGTTTCTGATTTTGAAGTCCAGCGGGATACCCTAATTTTTGCCTAAGTTGTTTGTTCCCAAGATTCGACTTAGCGGGCTTTTTCTTTTGATTTTTTTCTTTTTGAACAAATCATGTGACACCGGCTTGTCTGACTTGTTAAAAGAGATTGTGACTGTTTCACTCCTTATCGGCAAGGTTTAACCATTGTGGTCCTTTAGGCACGACCTATACAGGTGTGATTTATCCTCGAACGGACATTCCTTTTGCAATTCGGACGCTTGGCCAAATTAACTGACGCCTACCCTACCCCAGGTTAAGATTGAGGGTTTTTCATTTTCAGAAAGAAACTCTTGCTACAAGGCTCAACGGGGTTGACAAGGGATTATCTTCCTTATATCTCCGGTGTTTATGGATTTGAAACAATGCATGTATATCGTCAACAGGTTTTTCTATCCAAGAGCCTACAATCGGCAGCTCATGCATTCTTCGATTTCGTTATCCTCCCCGGATTCCACTTAAACAAGCGTTTGAAATAAAAGATAGCAATAAAGTGAACACGAGTGGATTAATTCAAAACATGCATATTTATTTCATTTTCAATATCAATTGAGAACAACAAGCTTTACAAGCGAAATGTGCAATTAAACAGGAAAGAAACTACAAATGCAAAGCAATGACATGCAAAATGCAGATTGCCAGCTCCTGAGAACTTGGCTTCTTGTGTCTTGACTTGTGGGCGACTCAGCCGCTTCCGGCTTGTCCGTGGTTTGGCAGAGGATCCTGTACCACGTTGGGCACTTCATGCGAGAAGTTTATGGCTTTACTGTCAATCAAATCTTGCAGCTTGTGCTTAAAAGCCTTACAATCGTCAATGCTGTGCCCGGGTGCCCCCGAGTGGAATTCGCAGCGGGCATTTGCATCATAGCCAGGTGGTGGTAGGCCTGTCAGAGGGGCCAAGGTTTTCTTCTGAATTAACTGCAGCTGTAGTAACGTCTGGAGCATCTGGGAGTACGGCATTGGCGGCGTATCGAATACTCTATTTGCTCTCCTCGAATTTTGGTACTTCCTGTAGCCCTGTTGATTCTGCTGCTGTTGTGGTTGTTGTTGTTGTGGTGATATCGGAATGATAACACTTGCAGCCTGATGATGATGACACTGATCTTGATATCTACCTCTGCCTCTACCCCGAGAGCTTGATACAGAATTAGCGTCGCCTTCACGCTTCTTATTTCCGAATGCTTTCTTTCCTCCACCTGACGAAGGTACTTCTACGGCCTAAATTTTCCCAATCTTGATGCCGTTTTCTATACGCTCACCAGTGATGACAAGGTCAGAGAAACTCCCGGACATACAGTTGACGAGTTTTTCATAGTACATCCCAGATAACGTTGATACAAATAAGTCAATCAACTCTCTCTCCACCATTGGGGGTTGCACTCTGCCTGCAAGCTCACGCCACCTCTGGGCGTACTCTTTAAAAGATTCCCCGCTATTATGGACGACATTCTGAAGCTGGACCCTGTTGGGAGTAAGGTCATTATTGTACTGGTAATGCTTCACGAATGCTTCAGCCAAACCCTTCCAACTGCGAACCTGAGAGGGTTCCAAACCCATATACCATTCGAGCGACGGCCCTGATAAGCTATCCTGGAAAAAGTGCATGAGCATCTTCTCATCATTTGAATAGGCTGACATTTTTCTGTAGTATGAACGTATGTGCACCTTTGGGCAAGTGACACCTTTGTATTTATCGAAGGTAGGAACTTTGAACTTGTACGACACTCGTAAATCAGGGATCAGCCCTAAATTGGCCATGTCGAGCCCCATGGAGTCCTGATTTGTTATGTTTCTCATTTATTCCTCCAGCATTCTGAATCTACGATAAGCTTCAGCAGGCAACTCAGCGCCTACATCCCTCATAGAGAACACGTCGTTTTGACGATCTTCATTCCATCGTTGGTCCCCATTGCCATACCCTGCGTAGGCACCC
The DNA here is from genome assembly GCA_963859935.3 of Lathyrus sativus. Taxonomy (NCBI): domain Eukaryota; kingdom Viridiplantae; phylum Streptophyta; class Magnoliopsida; order Fabales; family Fabaceae; genus Lathyrus; species Lathyrus sativus. Next base: position 203,032,334 of record OZ012741.1, read on the forward strand.
TCCGGACCATAGACGTTTCGATTGACGGTGTAACCATACCCAGCGTTACCAAGACCATGGTTAGCAGCACCAGGTCCAAACCCAGCATTATGAGTACCATTACCACAACCCAAGTTAACAGTATTACTAAGACCTGCGTTACCAGCATTACCCAAACCTGCATTACCAGCAGCATTACCCAGACTAGCATGGCGGACGCCAACATCACTACCATTCCCGGCCCCTGCAGCAGTTGGGGTGCATCAGGTAGGCACAACAGTGGCGTTAGGAATTTCTGTATCGTTGCGGGGAGTATTAGCAGCAATACCTCCATGAAGAACTCCATTAAGATTAACCCTAGCTACCAGGGGCTGGACCATTATTCTCAGTTGCTCCTGTCCTTGAGCCATACTTTGCATGACTTCCATGAGCTGAGTCATGCGCTCCCTCATCTCTTACATCTCAGTCTGAACGTGATCCATGGCTTTCTTGAGATTGTTTCTAGTAGGATACCGGTGAAGTCTCTGGTCAGCAATCCTGAAACAACTCTGAAAAGACAACAAAACATAAGAACGAGGCTTAAGAAGGTACCTGCAAACACAAAGAAAAATATGCAAAATGCTAACAATGTATATATGCATATGGAATATTTCCCTTGATTCTAGTTCCGGGTGAAACACATGACAATGGAAACCCCTCAGACAGCAATAGTAAAAAACTCCTCATATACAGATGGAAGACCACATAGATAGTTACAAGCACAAGTATATGAGCACGAATGACGGCAAGCGAGATAGCTAGAATCAAAGGGAATATGCACCTGCAATGTTAATGAAATGTCATGTAATCAATGCAGATGAGAAATGCAAAAAATGCAAGGATGCTATAGGGGATCAAGGTAGCTGTGCCGTGCTGTAGCAATAATAATCAGAAGCTGATTGTGCTGTAGCTTGAGAATAACCAGAGCTTCGCCTTTGCATAACATATATCATTGCATGACATAGATCACTGATACTGAAGACCTCTGATATCAAACCCAAAAGTTCACACTGTAGAGAAAACCGGGTGATCTGGAGCTATGGTTTCCTGCATAACCCAATCCCTCTCACAGGTATGGACCTATCCACTGATAAGGTATGGCATCCTATGCGTTCATCAGCGTCACAGACTTTCAAGAGCGATGATACGATACCCAGAAGGTGTGGCATCATCATCCCTTGAAGCGGCCTCACTTAGCTGAATCCCAATTGATAGGTCCCCAGAGTCGACAATCCTCGGGTCAGACAACTTGTCGAGCCCTAAGGGCCAGGCAAGAAGCATCAAAGAGAATCTCGTCCGAGTGCAGATTTCGCAGCTAGCTGGTGCGAGCTAAGCAAGCAGGCTAACCACTACTCTCTACTTCTAAGTCTATGTGCAAACTCAAGCCCAGGTCCGGCTTATCTCTCATCATGATCAGTCCCCTCCCACAATAGCATAATAAGGATATAATATAGTGCTAAAAAAAAACTGCGGGAAAATAAAATGCGGGAAAGTAAAGCTAAGGTACAACAGGTATGTACAAAACCCACAAGATAAACAAACAAGCGCTAGGACTGACTCGCATAGGGGATGAGAAACGGTCCCAGCGTAGGGAATGGGAAAATTCCCCTGCAGCTATAAAGTGTCCCCAGCAGAGTCGCAAGTTGTCGCTATTGCGAAAATCGGCGCCGGCTATGACAGAAGAGTCGCCACCGTGCGTTATTTATCCCAAAGGAGGGAAAGGAAACGCTCAGAGAAAATCTAACAGAAGAGGGAAAAGGAATGGTCATTGCAACCAAGTCCTGGATTCGGGAGTCGATTACGCAAGGGGAAGGTATTAGCACCCCTCACGTCCATCGTACTCGATGGGATCCACGCTTGTTGTTTATCTCAAAGGGTTGATTAATACTATCTACGCTAAGGGATTAAGGACAAAAAGAAAAGAAAAATGACTTGGCAGAACACAGCAGTTCTATGCCTACGTATTCCCGTCTGGAACGAGAAATCAGAGTCAACGTAGTTCGCCTACCTACGGGAAAGAGGGAAGGTTGCTCGCCGAGATATCGCATCTCGTGCCTACGTACTTTCATATGGTATGAAAGATCAGAGCAAACGTAGTTCGGGCTAACTAGACCACAGGTTTGGTTCAAGTTGTTTTTAACCCGAGTAGGGTTAACAATCGGTTCTAGCAGTTTGGTGTATGCAGCTCGACCATTGGAGACTTAGGCGTTACCGTTTGCGGGAGAACCGAGAGTTAACGAAACTCTCATTACGAAAATGGTTCTAAAGTTAAAGGTCCCAAAGTACAAAAAGGATTTGATGATTTGTTTTTGTGTCTTTTATGAAGAAATGTTTTGATTAATGTTTTGGAGTGTACATTGTATTGAATCTCAAACTCAGGATCGAATGCGTCGCATATCGTCCTAAGGACGTATACTAAACACTCTAGACAGTTGAGAGGTGACCCCCCAACCATCACTTCCCATGCTTAAGGCTCACAACACAATATTCACTAGCCTTATTAAGTGTTTTAATGGGATTTGAAGAAAAGAAGAGAAACAGACTTCTAAGGGAAACTACACAGCCCTAAATGTTAGCATGCACTATTCGTCCTATGGTTAAAGTTTGCAAAGGGGAAGACTACCCTAATGTTGTCATATATGGTTGCAAAGCCTAATGTCTATCACATTCTATCTTCAACAAGAAAGAATGGAGCTCCTAAGGAAAAGGCAAAGGAAGCAACAGAAAACAGATGAAGTAACAACATACATGAAATGCAAAGTGTAGAAAGGTAAACATGCAATGCAAGTGAGGGAGGAAAAACCATCTCAACCTCAAGCCCATAATGAATGGAAAAATGGCCTATTTTAAACATACAATCTTGGCCACAAGCGATTACAAAGAGATACGAAGTAATAAAACTCACGAACGACGTACGTATACCACAATTTGGAATCATAACGCGCTATCATGGAAATATGGAACCTAATGGGCAATTATGTATGATAAAACCAGCCAATCAATGATCTACACATCCTATATAATGTCTATAATAAGCAATAGGAACCCTAGTGTTCACCACACAAACAAATCGAGGCCGTTGGAGCCAAAATAAAACCGAAGTCCGTTCGAATGTCCATATTACAAGTCCGAATACAAAAATCAAAGGAAAATAGTAAATGATGCTAAAAAATTAAAATAAAAATCTCCATTGCCCTACATCAAGTCACAAACCAGGGGTGAGAGATATCATAAAAATATCCAAAAAGAAATGGTCAAATAAGATGAAAACATTGCAAGATATCTCATGTATACCAAAGGAAAAGTTAAAATGGAGCATGTTAAAGAGAGCATCCAAAACCAATTAAAATGGTACAATAAAATTCCCAGAAAAATATATCACAATACCTCAACATGTGTATGAGATCCCTGCAAAAGGATAGGCCAAAATATGTAATTTTGATGGGTCAAAGAAAATTCACAACATGATAGCACCAGCATTGCTATTTTTTTGACAACTAAAATGTAAAAAAATCTAATAAAATGAAGAAAAATGGAAAAAATATGGTTCCAGTTCTATAAAATTCTAGACATCTTGAAGATTACGCAGAAAAAATAAGGATCAAAAAGACTAATTTTCCTATTTTTTATGATTATTTGAAGTCAGCATATAAAACAGAAAAATAAAAGAACATGGAATAGCACATGAACACATGAGAAAAATGAGATAAATGGTGAGGATAAATAAAAAGTGTACAGCCAGGAATCGAACAGGGGTCATGGGGTTCCCTGGGCTGATGTGGCGCGCCACCTCAATTAATGAGGCTTACGTGGCTGCGCGTGTGATCATTTTGGGGCGTTAGATGATGAGTCCAGTCAAAGTTTCTTGCATGATCCGACGGTTGAGACGTTGTCTTCTTCATTTGAACTTTTGGGAGAGGGAAAATTGCACCGTGAACAGTAGCAACCGTGAATGGTGGCCGTGAATTCGCTGGCAATCTTCTCCGTCATCTATCTCTCTCAAAACTCCATGAAAACGAATGCTTCTTGAACCAATCTTGTGGCATTTTTCGCAAGGAATTCAAATATACCATTATTTTCCCTTGAAATGGCCTCTAACTCAAAAACCGTATATGAATCTCAAACTTTCAAGAACACCAAATTGTCATAAAAACCATCTTTTTTGTACTAGAATCCATGTAGGAGATGAGAGCAATGTAATGCAACAACAATAATGCAAGAAAGACTCATAAATCATGAGTTATGGTGAATTCTTTATACCTCCGAAAATGACTCATTTGAGCTTCAATGGAGCACGAATTTCTTTGGAAAATTATGTAGAAACATTCAACAATCCATGGTAGAGGTATTAGGATGAAGGAGAATGCTTGAATTGGTGAAGAAAATGAAAATCAATTTTCACTTGGAGCTTACTTTTCATGTTACTACAACCATGGTGTTGCACTAAAAACTTCTCAAAAATTGATGGAAATATTCTATGGAGTATATTGAAAGTATTTGGTAATGAGAAAGGATCAAAAAATGGAGAGAAAAAAAAGGATGGAAAAAAAGTGGAAATTCAAAGTATGTGAAAGTGTGGGAAAATGGAAAAAATGATCATGGAAGAGAGATTTTTGCCTTGATCTTTGGTTTTTATATTCCTTGCATCATAAGGAAGGTTTAAGGCCCACAATAGTTCCTTGTTTCTAAGCCCAAGCCTAAGATCCATTATGCTACTTGAATTGTAAGAAATCTCGAAATAGGTCATGATAAAAGCTCCAATGAAAAATGTAATAATTCCATTGTTCTTAAAATGTGATTTCCATTCAAAATGAGTATAAATATGGATTGGTTTGGTTAAATTTTGACAAAATACCAAACTAGGTCATTTCACATGTTTTCACCAAAGTGACTTTTATCAAACTTCCACCATGAGCTAACCCATTAAAACCTTGAGGTTTAGTTGACCCAATGACGCCATTCGGAGCAATTTTCATGTTGGAAAAAAGTCCATTTGAGTTATGCAAAGTATTGAACTTGACCTGTAATTTTATGACCTGTAATCGTAGTTTCCCAACTCATTGATAATCTTAAGTTGGCCTCTAAGTCAGGGGATGAACCCCACACAAGCATCTGAACTTCTCAAGGGCATGAACCACTTCCTGGTGACTTTAGTGATTCCTCAAGCTCGAATAAAACCTCTAGATAGGTCTCTCTTGATGTATATCACATTTGATCCCCTGCATAAATGCTAATGCAATGCTATGATGATGTTATGCTAATGCAAAAACAAGAATGAAAAGGTTGGGCAAATTTTGGCGTGCAACAGGTACGAAGTTGCGTTTGAGTTCAGCTTATCATCCTCAGACAGATGGTCAGACTGAGAGAACTATTCAATCACTTGAGGATCTTTTGAGAGCTTGTGTATTGGAGAAAGGAAGAGCTTGGGATAGTTACTTGCCTTTGATTGAATTTACTTACAACAACAGTTTTCATTCGAGCATTGATATGGCACCGTTCGAAGCATTGTATGGTAGGCGGTGTAGGACGCCACTGTGTTGGTATGAGTCCGAAGAGAGTTCTGTAGTTGGATCCGAGATAGTTCAGCAGACTACGGACAAGATTAAGATGATTCAAGAAAAGATGAGGATTTCTCAAAGTCGTCAGAAGAGTTATCATGACAAGAGGAGGAAGGCACTTGAATTTCAAGAGGGAGATCATGTGTTTCTTCGGGTTACTCCGATGACTGGTGTTGGTAGGGCATTGAAGTCGCGTAAGTTGACGCCGCGTTTCATTGGTCCTTATCAGATTTTGCAGAGGATAGGAGAAGTGGCCTACCGTGTGGCCTTACCGCCGTCGCTTGCTAATCTCCATGACGTGTTCCATGTATCTCAGTTGAGGAAATACATTGCGGATCCGTCTCATGTAGTCCAAGCAGATGATGTGCAAGTGAGAGATAACCTAACTGTGGAGGCATCACCTATGCGGATAGAGGATCGGAAGTTGCAACTTCGAGGCAAAGATATTTCTTTGGTGAAGGTCGCTTGGGAAGGACCGGCCGGTGGAAATGTGACTTGGGAACTGGAGAGCCAAATGAGGAAGTCTTATCCAGAACTGTTTAAACCAGGTAGCATTTTCAAGGACGAAAATTCCTAAAGTGGGGGAGGGTTGTAACAGCCCAAATTTCATTAATTAATTAATTATGTTAATTAATTGATTTATTGGAATTAATCTTAATGATTTGGATTAATTGAATTCATTTGTTAGATAATTGAAGAGATAAATAGGAAGGAAAGAAAATAATAGAAGTATATAAGGAATAAGTGGAAAGAATTGGATAGAAAGAAAATAGAAGAGAAAGAATAGAGAAAGAGGAGAAGAGGGAAGAGAAGAGGGAAACTTGGAGAAATCATCAAGAATCAACTTCAAGCTTCAATCCAATCAAGGTAAGGGTGAGAAACATTATTATCTAGTCAATGTATGTGGTTATGTATGTGTGGGTTTGGTTTGTTGTGAGTTTCCACCATTTTTCAAGTTAGGGCAAAATGGATTTAATCGATAAAATCGTAGTTTAATCGGTTAGAAACTGGAAATAATGCTGTAGAATAGTCGGGTGATGTGGGGTCAAGATTACTGGAACTGGCTCGGTGAGAATCGGTCGATTTTTAGAGGGTAGAAGTTTTGGGACAAAATAAGGGTTCTGATATCGCAGGTTCGCTGGCTCTCGCCAGGCGAGTAAAGGCGAAGCTTCGCCGGGCGAAGCCCATCGAATAGCTGGCGAATAATTCAAGAAAACTCACAGTGGTCTTCGCTGGCAAGTTCGCCAGGCGAAGGTGAGTGACGAAGGTTCGCCAGGCGAGCACATCAGCGAAGGGTAGCGAATCAAGTCAGTAGCTACTGACTTTTGTTCGCTGGCGAGTTCGCCGGGCAAAGGTCCCAGCGAGCCTTCGCCAATGGCTTCGCCAGGCGAAGGGTGGCGAGTAGGACAACATTATTTCTCTTCTGTTTTATCCATCCAATGATTAATTGCTTGGTTCAATTATGTTAACCCTATATGATATGAATAGCTTGTGTACTATTGTGATGAGCTGTGGGTAGCCTTTGGGCGTGAATCCTAGATCGTGATATGTGTATTGTTTGGATTGCTTAGGGATACATGAGAACATATTAGTGATTATGTGTGTATTGTCTAATAAGTAAGTGAATGCATATTGTTGTATGCTAATGTATGTAACGCATGGGAACATATCGTGGATATGTGTGCATTGTTTTGATGAATGTGATGATGGTATTGAATGTGAATGCCTTGAACTGGTATGAATATGTTGTGTATGCAATCATGTTGTAATTCTTGAAGGGATGAATTATTTGAATGCATGGGATTAAGATGCGGGAACGGTCTTAAGTGCATTTTTGTTGGTTGATTGCATATGCATCATTTAGTCAAGAGACAATGTTTGCTAGTTTCGCGGAGACTAGTGGCTTGTCCCAAACCTAAAAGGGAGGGTTTGAAGCCTAGGGGACGGGCTTTGTTGTTATCGGTCTAGAAGGGTGGACCCGGTTTAAGTGTAAAAACCGAAAAACGATAACAAATGTTGGTACCACATAGCATTGAGTTGCATTGAGTTGTGATTGAGTCGCATAGCATAAATGTCATTGATATATGAAGCATGCTTGTGACTGGGATGTTTTTGGATAATTGTCAAATATGCATGAAGGGATATGCTTGATGCGCATTCTTATTTGTTTATATGTACGACGTGATGAGTACGATAATGAAAATGAATGGTGGTGATATATATATATATATATATATATATATATATATATATATATATATATATATATATATATATATATATATATATATATATATATATATATATATATATATATATATATATATATATATATATATATATATATATATATATATATATATATATATATATATATATATATATATATATATATATATATATATATATATATATATATATATATATATATATATATATATATGTGTGTGTGTAGTTAGCGGAAGCAGGATCGGATTTTTAGTAAAGAAAAGAGGAGTATAGAAGATTGTGAAACAATATTGCAAGAAAGTTCAAACTTGTTATTCAAAGGTGTTCCAAGGTGTGTTTACAAATGAAACTTAAATCCCTTTATATAGGGAAGAAAATGCTTACTATTTAAGCCGGTAACTAAAACTTACAATAGCCGGTAACTTGTATAATTATTGTCGGGTACACTTGGGGCCCCATCGTCACAACAATTAACAAGAAACTACAAAAATCACATGCATGTCTAGAAATTATTAAAGACAAGATAAGATTCTTTTTCCCTTTTCTTTTACAAAAGATAGAAAATGCATGTAATTATGCCTAGAAATTATTAAAGACAAGATAAGATAAGATTCGTATCCCCTTGTCTTTTACAAAAGATAGAAAATGCATGCAATTATGCCTAGAAATTATTAAAGACAAGATAAGATTCTTTTGTCCAGCAGTGGGTCAGGCGTACCTCTAATCCCCACAGAGTACGAGTATGAGTTTGTTCCCCAGCGAGTCGAGATCAGATTTCTCTCCACTAGGCATGTGTGGAATATCCTCCGACAGGTCGTTCGTGACCCCAACAGTGTAACGTGTGTTCCAGGGAGGTCATGCATGACCTTTACTCCGTCCCTCAGCAAGAGTTGCTCATCACCAGCAGAGACTTGTTCATCTCCAGTAAAATTTGTAACTCCAAGTTTGTTGGTATGTCCCTCAGCAGAGTTGGGGTCGTATCTTCCAAAGTTGTTCAGAGTTCTTCTCCCCAGCATGGAGCTGTGGTATTCAGACATCAGTTTTTACGTTGAGTATTCAGGCTCCGGTCAGTACGTTGAGTGTTCAGACTCCGATAAAATCAAGCAAGGGTACAGACCCCTATTAGTGTTCGTGGCTATTCTGTCGAGTATCCAGGCTCCGGTAATCTCCAGTTTGTATTGATTCTTTCTCTCGTCGAGTATCCGGACTCCGGTAAAGATTTTGTAAGGTGATCTTGATAAGTATTTGTAGTATTCTCTTTCCGGTTTGTATCTTCGTTGAGTATCCAGGCTCCGATTTATGTTTTCGTCGAGTTTTCAGACTCCGATTTGTTGCTTCGTCGAGTATCTAGGCTCCGGTGTGTTGTTTCGTCGAGCATCCAGGCTCCGATTTGTAGTTTCGTTGAGTGTCCAGGCTCCGGTGCGTATTCGTCCGTCGAGTATCCAGGCTTCGGTTACTGCTTTGTTGAGTGTTCAGACTCCGGTGTGTTTTCGTTGAGTGTCCAGGCTCCGGTGCGTATTCGTCCATCGAGTATCCAGGCTCCGGTTGCTGCTTCGTTGAGTGTTCAGACTCCGGTGTGTTTTCATTGAGTGTTCAGACTCCGGTGTATTTCTGTTGAGTATCCAGGCTCCGGTTTGCTGCTTCGTTGAGTGTCCAGGCTCCGATTTGTAGCTTCGTTGAGTATCCAGGCTCCGATGTGTTTTCGTCGAGCATCCAGGCTCCGGTTTGTTAGCTTCGTTGAGTGTTTAGACTCCGGTTTGCTACTTCGTTGAATGTTCAGACTCCGGTTTGTTGCTTCGTTGAGTATCCAGACTCTGGTGCGTATTCGTCCGTCGAGTATCCAGCAAATATGGATTGGTTTGGTTAAATTTTGACAAAATACCAAACTAGGCCATTTCACATGTTTTCACCAAAGTGACTTTTATCAAACTTCCACCATGAGCTAACCCATTAAAACCTTGAGGTTTAGTTGACCCAATGACGCCATTCGGAGCAATTTTCATGTTGGAAAAAAGTCCATTTGAGTTATGCAAAGTATTGAACTTGACCTGTAATTTTATGACCTGTAATCGTAGTTTCCCAACTCATTGATAATCTTCAGTTGGCCTCTAAGTCAGGGGATGAACCCCACACAAGCATCTGAACTTTTCAAGGGCATGAACCACTTCCTAGTGATTTTAGTGATTCCTCAAGCTCGAATAAAACCTCTAGATAGGCCTCTCTTGATGTATATCACATTTGATCCCCTGCATAAATGCTAATGCAATGCTATGATAATGCTATGATGATGTTATGCTAATGCAAAAACAAGAATGAAAAGGTTGGGCAAATTTTGGGATGCAACAGCTGCCCCTATTCAAGCGACTTGGACCTGAATGAGTGAAAAGCGAACGGCTTTCAATCAATCAAGGTAAAAGGCGATTGAATACCAAAAGAACCCGGAAATTTGCCAACCACAGAAATAAACTGCAAACTCTGATTGGGATAGAATCTCCGAAGAAAACGAACATAATGAACATCTTGAACATCCCACCAAGGGAAAGAGAAACTTAATCAAGTAACTCTGCTTCAGGAAACACGTAACTGGCCATGGTCTGAACACCACATGGGCCAAAGGACAATCTTTCGAATCGTCGGAATCTGAATATTCAACGCGCGATAGGGCCACATCAAAATCTGTCGGAATCTGGATACTCAACACACTGACCAGAGCCTGGATGCTCGACGTAACTGGTGATTTCACTAGGGATTTACCGGAGCCTGGGTACTCGACGGACGAAGCAATACATCACAAACCGAACATTCACCGGAATCTGGACATTCAGCGGAGAGAGAGTACTATCGCAACACTTACTAGGATCTGTATACCCAACTGCCTTTATCGGAGTCCGAACACTCAACGGACAAAGCAAAACGTTACAAATTGGAAATTTCACCGGAATCTGGATATTCAACGGAGGAACCGGGGCTTGAACGCTCAACGTAACACATCGGAGTCTGAACACTCAACTCCAAAAAATCGGAGTCTAACAACTCAACAAAAACACACCGGAGCCTGGAAACTCAACGAAGCGATAAACTGGAGCCTGGATACTCAACGAAAACACACCGGAGTCTGAAAACTCAACGAAGCAGCAAACCGGAGCCTGGATACTCGACGGACAAACACGCACCGGAGCCTGGATACTCAACGAAGCAACAAACCGGAGTCTGAACACTCAACGAAGCAAACAAATCGGAGCCTGGATGCTCGACGAAAATACATCGGAGTCTGAACACTCAATGAAGTAGCAAACCGGAGTCTGAACACTCAACGAAAACACACCGGAGCCTGGATACTCAACGAAGCTACAAATCGGAGCCTGAATGCTCGACGAAAACACACCGGAGTCTGAACACTCAATGAAGCAGCAACCGGAGCCTGGATACTCGACGGACGAACACGCACCGGAGCCTGGATACTCAACGAAGCAACAAACCGGAGTCTGAACACTCAACGAAGCAAACAAATCGGAGCCTGGATGCTCGACGAAAACACATCGGAGTCTGAAAACTCAACGAAGCAGCAAACCGGAGCCTGGATACTCGACGGACAAACACACACTGGAGCCTGGATACTCAACGAAGCAACAAACCAGAGTCTGAACACTCAACGAAAACACACTGGAGCCTGGATACTCAACGAAGCTACAAATCGGAGCTTGGATGCTCGACGAAAACACACCGGAGTCTGAACACTCAACGAAGCAGCAACCGGACACATACATAACCACATACATTGACTAGATAATAATGTTTCTCACCCTTACCTTGATTGGATTGAAGCTTGAAGTTGATTCTTGATGATTTCTCCAAGTTTCCCTCTTCTCTTCCTTTTTCTCCTCTTTCTCTATTCTTTCTCTTATATTTTCTTTCTATCCAATTCTTTCCACTTATTCCTTATATACTTCTATTATTTTCTTTCCTTCCCATTTCTCTCTTAAATTATCTAACAAATAAATCCAATTAATCCAAATCATTAAGATTAATTCCAATAAATCAATTAATTAACATAATTAATTAATTAATGAAATTTGGGCTGTTACATGGGCTGCATACACCAACTGCTGGAACCGTCTGTTAACCTTACTCGGATAAAAAGACAAACCTGTGTCTCTCGTGTCCCGAACTACGTTTTATCTGATCTTTCACGCCGTGTGAAAGTACGTAGGCACGAGATGCGATATCTCGGCGAGCAACCTTTTCCCGTAGTTAGGCGAACTATGTTGACATTAATTTCTCGTTTCAGACGGGAATACGTAGGCATAAAGTGCGACGCTTTGCCGAGTCATTTTCTTTTCTTTTCTTTTCATACCAGACCTTTAGCGTAGATAGATGTAACAAACCCAACACAACAATCATGGATCCCATCGAGTATGATGGATGTGAGGGGTGCTAATACCTTCTCCTTGCGTAACCGACTCCCGAATCCAGACAATGGTTGCGATGACCTTGTCTTATACCTTTGCGTCAGGTTTTTTCCGATCGTTTCCTTTCCCGTTCTGAGGGATAAATAACGAAAGGTGGCGACTCTTCTGTTTTGCCGGCCTCGTTTTTGCAGTAGCGACAGCTGGCGACTCTGCTGGGGATCTGGTTCCCTATGTGAGTCAATCCTAGCACTTGTGTGTTTACCTGTTGGGTTTTATTTATCGCACTTTACTTTCCGCATTTTATTTTCAGTATATTATTATTGTGCTGTTGTGGGAAGGAGCTTTGATGAGTGAGAAGCCAGACCCAGGCTTGAGTGTACTTAGCATTAGTTGTGGAAATTAGTGGGCGCGTGCTTGCTTTGCAGGCACTAGTGTCTCATGAAATCCATGCTCAGACGAGGTTCTCTCGGTTGACTTCTTTTTCGGCTCTTTGGTATTGAGGGGTTGTTGGTTTGGAGGATTGTCGACTCTGGGGACCGATCATTTGTGACTCAGCGAGTGAGGCCACTTCAAGAGATGATGATGCCACACCTTCTGGGTATCGTATCATCGCTCTTGAAAGTCTGTGACGCTGGGAAACGTATAGGATGCCATACCTTATCTGTGATTTAGGTCCATACCTGTGAGCGGGGTCGGGTTATTGCAGGAAACCTTAACCTTCAGACTACCTGGTTTTCTCGACAATGAATCAGTGTTGTTGGGTTCAGAGGTTCTTATCGTCAGAGATGTGGTTGTTCTCGACAGTTCATATTTATTTGGTCCTCTTCAGGGTTGTGCTATCAGAGCAGTGTTGTGGTTGTGTTGGATCAGAGCTTTGGTCTTCTCAGCAGCCATCTTGATCTCCTATTGCATGTTTGCATTTTTCATTTTGCATACTCATTTGCATATCATTAACGTGTGTCTGTGTTGCAGGTACATTATCCCCCGGTTCCGGTATTCTTGCCTTCTATTGTGCCAGTATGGGATCTTTGAAGAAGAATGTGGCCTACAAGCTCCCTACCCCAGATGTTGCTCTGTTGTCCAGTTTGATTGCCTTAGCAGATGATACAGTGAGAGGGGAATTTAGAAAATCTTATGGGAAGCTGCTCAGTTTGGTTCGTAAACCTTCTGTGTATGAGTTGAATGGGTTGTATGCCTTGCTGCAGTTCTATGATCCTCCATTGAGATGCTTCACTTTTTCGGACTTCATTCTTGCACCTACATTATAGGAGTATGCTGAGTTGTTAGGTGTGCCTATCAAGAGTCAGATGCCATTTGTTCATATGGATGTTAAGCCTAATCTGGATAATCTAACTCTTTCTCTTCATTTGGATGCCTCTGAGTTGATCTTGTCCAGTTGGAATGGGGTTCTTAGATTTTCTCTGCAGATCTTAGTTGGGAAAGCCCAACATTGTGCCAAAGATGGTTGTTGGATCGCATTCAACGCCATTCTTGCTCTCTGTATATATGGCATCATTTTGTTTCCCAACATGCCTGATTTTGTAGACTTGGATGCCTTTCATATCTTTGCATCAGGGAATCCGGTTCCTACCTTGATTGGCGATGTGTATCATTCCATCCATTACAAGAACGAGAATAGAAGGGGTAAGAATGTATCATGCTATGTACCCTTACTCTACAGATGGTTTAATAGTCACCTACCCAAGAAGGGTCTCTTTGCTTCATCTGCAACCACAACTGAGTGGTCTGAGCACTTGATGGGTTTATCAGCAAAGAGTGTTGATTGGTTTGATAGAGATATGTTGGGTACTGAAATTATATTCAGTTGCAGTGGGTTTCCAAATGTGCCTTTAATTGGAAGAAAGGGTTGTATCAACTATAACCCCTCTCTACTTGTCAGACAATTTGCCTATGCTTTGAGGGGTCCGCCAAAAGATGAAGAGGTGCAGAAATCTCTGTACCTCACCGGTCTTCTAGAGGGGGATATGTTATCTAAGCTTCAGCATGCCTGGAATGATATTAGTAGACGAGGGAAATCTTTTTGGGTAAGATCAATAGCCAAGCTTATGCTCCTTACATGACTTGGATCAGGACCAGAGCAGAGACTATAGGGATGCCTTTCCTACCTGCTAAGAAGGAGTGCCCTCCAGTGGTGGAAGAGCCTACTACCGTGCCTATTCAGCAGTATAATCAGGTGTTAGCTGAGAAAGAAGAGCTGAAAAAGGCCAATGAAGAGTTAGAGAAAGAGTTGGCACAGGTCAGAAGCGAGAGAAGCAAAGCCGTCCACTCCTTCAAGAAGCAGATAGAGTTGGTAAACTGGTTAGGTACGGATTTGACCAAGCAGATATCTGATCGTGAGCGTTTGGGTTTGGACTTCAAATCTGTCAATGATGTACTGGCCACCAAGAAGCAGAATCTGGATGAAGCATACCGGAGAATATCCAAGTTCAATCAGCAGTGGAATGCCACTATAGCCAGCAACAAAGAGAGGGAGGACAAATTGAAACAGCAGGTCTCCAAATTGAAGTCCCAAGTGAAGGCTAGTGAGAAGAGGTTTGATGAGGAAACTGCTCGCAGATATTACTGAAGACATGCTGAACAAAGCTCTCGCTAACCTGAAGGATCGCAAGCAGAGGTTTGAGTCTAAGAAGCGAAAGTTAGAAGATTGCTTTGGCCAGGGAGCGTGGGAAGATTCAGTTGAGGGTCTTCAGTGCACTATTATGCAGAGAGAGTTGCTCGTTAAAGGATTACTCACTCAGCCAGATCACCCCAAGACTAAGGAGTTGCTAGAGGAGTTTTGTGCCTGTTGTCGCACTTGATTATCTTTGTAACTCTTTCTATTTTTCTGATTCTTGCTGTAGGCTGACCATCACCAGGCTTGTTGGTTGAGGTCATGCTATTGATTCCCCATGTATTCATTGACTTTGTACTGCTGCCTTGTTGGGCCATTTATATATTAGATGTTATTTCAGTGACTAGATCCAGACTTCTTGTTATCAGCACTTGCACTCTGGCGCTCGAATCGGGGGACAAATCTCCCTAACACACAGATACACGTTTGCATTTGCATAAATCATTCGCATAGCAGGTACTTTGAACCGTGTTTCCTAACCCTCTGTTGATGCAGGTTCCAGGATTGCCGATCTGCGAATTCATCGTTACTCTACCAGAAGTAACAACAAGAAAGCCATGGATCAGATGCAGACTGAGATGCAAGAGATGCACGATAGGATGGCACAGTTCATGCAGGTGATGGAAACTGTGGCCAAGGGCCAGGAGCAGCTGCAGACTCTTGTACAGCCTCTGATCGCTAGGGTTGACAGTCAGGGTGTGCTACATGGCGGAGTTGCTACTGATCCTCCTCATGGTGAGACTCTCCAAGCTGGTGATGCTGTACCATTGGTTGTCCTCAATGCGACTGAGAATGGTAACAGAGCTGGGAATGGAAATGTGACTGGTAACGGTAATGGGCATGTGGAAACTAATGGAAACATTGGTGCTGGAAATGCTGGGTTCAATGTTGGCACTGAGAACGCTGGTCTTGGTGTTGGGAATACTGGTATGGGTATTGGTGTTGGCAACACTGGTTTTGGTGGTAATCAAGGCTATGGTAATCAAGGTTATGGCAATCAGGGTTATGGCAATCAGGGCTTCAGTAACGCAGGTTTCGGCAATGCAAGCCACAATGGTATGGGTATCGGTGCTCAAGATGCTGGTTTTGGGCCAGGTGTTGGAAATCAAGGTTTTGGTAATATGGGGTATGGTCCCAGGATCAATCAGGCTAGTTTTGGTCCTAATACTACTTATGCTGGGTATGGTAATGAGGATTCTCACTGGGGCGACGATCGTCAAGAAGATGTTTTCCCTCCGCCAAGCAGGGATCTTGAGATGCCCACTGACAGTGATAGAAGGTTCAGGTTATTGGAAGAACAGATGAGGAATCTTGCTAATCAGAACGCTACGGGGTTGGACGTGGCTAACATGGGATTGGTTCCTGGTTTAAGGGTTCCACTCAAGTTCAAAGCGCCCACTTTTGACAAGTATAAGGGGAATACTTGCCCGAGAGTTCACGTGCGATCTTACTATCGGAGAATGTCCGCTTACTCTGATGATGAAAAGATGCTGATGAATTTTTTCTAGGACAGTTTATCGGGACCGTCATTGGAATGGTACATAGGGTTAGAGCCTACTAAAATTGGTAGCTGGAAGGAGTTAGCGGAAGCTTTTTTCAAGCACTACCAATATAACAGCGACCTTGCGCCGAACAGGGTCCAACTCCAAAACCTTTCTCAGAAGAGCGGCGAGAGTTTCAAAGAATACGCCTAGAGGTGGCGTGAGCTTGCAGCCAGGGTGCACCCACCCATGGTAGAGCGGGAGTTGGTGGATATGTTTGTGGGCACTTTCTTTGGGCTGTATTATGACAGGCTTATCAATTGCATGACGAGTAACTTTTCTGAGTTGATACTCTTGGGGGAACGCATAGAGAATGGTGTTAAGATTGGTAAGATCCAAGCGGGAGAGTCAACCTCAACTGGAGGTGGTAAAAAGGATTTTGGGAACAAGAGACAGGGGGATACTAATTCAGTATGTAGCTCCTGAGGAAGGGGTAGAAGTTGGAATTGGCACAGGCAGCAGGTCGCCAGTGTGACAATTCCTGTACCTCAACAGCAACAACAACAGCCACAGGGATAACAGAATTCCGCTCAGCAGAGATATCAAGGTCGGGATAGGGCTATGAAAAGAGTATTTGATGTACCTCCACTACCGTATGCTCAGCTTCTTCCCACTTTGTTACAGTTGCAGCTTGTTGAGAAAAGGACACTAGCTCCGCCGAAGGGCACGCCTCCTTATGGGTATGACGCTAATGAACATTGCGACTTCCACTCCGGGGCAGCCGGTCATACCATAGAGAATTGTCAAGCATTCAAGCACAAGGTGCAAGATTTGATAGATAACAAGGCTATAAACTTTGGCAATGAGGCACCCAACATTGAGAAGAATCCGATGCCAGCTCACGGATCTGCGCAGGTGGGTGCAATTTTGGAAGATACTAGCTTGAATCTGGTTATGAATGTGGATGAATTGAAGACACCTCTGGGTTATGTCAAGAGCAGATTGCTGAAAGGGGGAGTGTTCCCTGGTTGTAATACAGATTGTGTTGATTGTTTGTCCCGGCCTAAGGGTTGTGATAACTTGAGAAGAGGTATTCAAGGGCTGATTGACGAAGGTACGTTGCAATTCGACCGTACTGCTGAATATAAGCCTGTTGAGGCAAAAGCTGAAAGGCAGGGCGAAGTTGCAACGATTATGATCCCGTTTAAAACTGTCACGATATCGGCGCCTCCCAAGAGGCCGACTATAAGGATAACCAAAGCTGGACCTATTCTGTATGGAAGCACTAAAGCCATCCCTTGGAATTATGGGGTGGAAGTTTACTGCAATGGGGAGAAGATTAACCTGGCAAGCCCGCCGGTAGGGTCAGTTGATAACCTTGTGGGGGCAGGGGGCATAATCCGCAGTGGTAGAACCTTTGCGTCACCAGAAGTAGAAGATGAGAGAGTTGCTAGAGGAAAAGGTAAAGTCGATGGAGAAGGACCTTCTCAAGAGAAGGAAAAAGAGGCTTTGACCAAAGACGTAGAAGAATTCATGAGATTAATTCGGAAGAGCGATTATAAAATTGTCGATCATCTGCAGCAGACGCCTTCCAAAATATCAATCTTGTCATTGTTGCTTTGTTCCGAGGCTCACCGGAACGCTTTGCTGAAAGCTCTTGACGCTGCCTATGTACCCTAGGAGATATCCGTGAATCAGCTCGAAGGAGTGATTGCGCACGTGAATGCGGGGCATGGCCTTGACTTTACTGATTTTGATTTGACGCCCAGGGGTCACAACCATAACAGTGTGTTGCATATTTCAATTGAGTGTAGGGGCACTGTTATGTCTCATGTCCTTGTTGACACCGGTTCGTCTTTGAATGTGTTGCCCAAGAAAGCATTGCTAAAGCTAGATACCCGAGGTGTAATATGCACGCCAAGCGACTTGGTGGTGAGAGCGTTTGATGGGACTAGAAGGTCCGTATTCGGAGAATTGACTTTGCCAATCCAGGTGGGTCCAGAGGTGTTTGACACTGTTTTTTATATCATGGACATACAACCAGCTTATAGCTGCTTGCTCGGACGACCATGGATTCACGCTGCAGGGGCTGCGACGTCTACGTTGCACCAAAAGCTTAAGTATATGGTCGGTGGTAGCATTGTCACCATATGTGGGGAGGAAGACATCCTGGTTAGTCACTTGTCGTCGTTTAAATATGTCGAAGTGGATGGTGAGATCCATGAGACATTGTGCCAAGCCTTTGAAGGGGTGCAGATCAGAGATAAATCTCCTGTCGTAAGCAGTGGGCTAGAGGTGGCTATGTCGTCATACAAAGAAGCCCAAGCGGTAGTTCAGGCCGGAGAGACCAAAGGTTGGGGGCAGGTTCTGGAGGTTCCTGTTAAGCAGGACAAGTTTGGCTTAGGGTATCGCCCATCGTCATCATCTGCATCACAGAGTACGCCAAGGTGCAAAGGGCCGATTGTGTTTACTCTAGGAGGAGTCAGTTTCGAGCAGATCAATGCTGTGTCTGACAGTGAAGATGGAGATAGCGACTGCGATATGGATTCGTGGATCAAACCCAGCGAGCCAGGACAGAGCCTATGCAACTGGTCTATCCAGGACTTTGTTCAAGTGACGCCAAAACAGTAATGCCTTGTTTTTCGATTATTGTACAATCCTGTGTCCTACCCGGGGCATAGTGATTTTATGTCAGGGCCTACTTGCTTATGTGTATGCTTTGTTTTAATCATCAAATAAAGGCGTTTTCCTCATGCAAATTTTGTGATCCCTGTTTTTCTATTTTTATTTTTACAATAAAATGGCAATGTGGTCGTGTGCTTCATTTGCATATCATTTGAAGCATTTAACCCTTTCTCTTGCAGGATTCATATTTCAGATGACACCAATCAAGATCTCCCTATGACTCGCTTCGACTTTGAGCACCCGATATTCCAAGCCGAGGAAGAGATTATTGAGGACGACGGCTTACCAGAAGAGCTGACTCGTTTGTTGAAACAAGAAGAGAGAATCATTCTGCCTCATCAGGAGGATATTGAGACCGTTAATTTGGGTTCAGAAGAGATTGTCAGGAATGTCCAGATAGGGGCTGCACTGCAAAGTGGTATCAGGCAGAGACTTGTCGAGATGCTTCGAGAGTATAGTGACATCTTTGCTTGGTCTTATGAAGATATGTCTGGGCTAGACACTGATATTGTGGTCCACCGCTTGCCATTGCATGAAGACTGTCCGCCGGTCAAGCAAAAGCTCAAGAGAACAAAACCAGATATGGCCGTAAAGATTAAAGAGGAAGTGAAGAAACAGTGGGACGTTGGTTTCCTAGCTGTTACAACTTACCCTCCTTGGGTCGCCAATATAGTACATGTACCAAAGAAAGATGGTAAGGTGCGGATGTGCATTGATTATCGGGACCTGAACAAGGCAAGCCCTAAGGATGACTTCCCGCTTCCTCATATCGACGTGTTGGTCGACAACACTGCTCAATTCTCCGTGTTTTCCTTCATGGACGGCTTTTCGGGCTATAATCAGATTAAAATGGCGCCAGAGGATATGGAGAAAACAACTTTTATTACCCCGTGGGGAACGTTCTGCTACAAAGTGATGCCCTTTGGTTTGAAGAATGCTGGGGCAACATATCAGCGTGCTATGACGACACTCTTTCATGACATGATGCATAAAGAGATTGGGGTCTATGTTGATGATATGATTGCCAAATCCCAGACGGAAGAAGAGCATCTGGTGAATCTTCTGAAATTGTTTGAGAGGTTTAGGAAATTCAGGCTGAGGCTGAATCCTAATAAGTGCACCTTTGGGGTGAGATCTGGAAAGCTACTGAGGTTCATTGTTAGTGAAAAAGGAATTGAGGTTGATCCTTCTAAAATAAAAGCGATACAAGAAATGCCAGCGCCAAAAACGGAGAAAGAGGTTCATGGTTTTTTGGGGAGGTTGAACTACATTGCCCGGTTCATATCTCACCTTACTGCCACGTGTGAGCCCATGTTTAAGCTGTTGAAAAAAGATCAGACAATTGTCTGGAATGAGAATTGTCAGAAGGCGTTTGGAAAAAATAAAAGAATACTTGCAGGAACCTCCGATTTTGATACCCCCAGTAGCCGGGAGACCACTGATCATGTACTTGACAGTTCTTGAGAACAGTATGGGTTGTGTTCTCGGTCAACATGACGAGACTGGACGAAAAGAGCATGCGATCTATTACTTAAGTAAAAAGTTCACAGACTGTGAGTCCCGTTACTCAATGCTTGAAAAGACGTGCTGTGCACTTACTTGGGCTGCCAAACGTCTGAGACAATACATGCTAAATCATACAACCATGCTGATTTCGAAGATGGATCCGATCAAATACGTCTTTGAGAAGCAGGCACTTTCTGGAAGGATTGCCCGATGGCAGATGGTACTGACAGAGTACGATATACAGTATGTCTCGCAAAAGGCTATCAAATGTAGCATACTGTCAGAGTACCTGGCGGAGCATCCAATCGATGACTACCAGCCAATGAAGTTTGATTTTCCTGACGAGGATATCATGTACTTAAAGATGAAAGATTGCAAAGAGCCGTTGCATGGTGAAGGTCCTGAACGGGGTTCTCAATGGCAATTGATTTTTGACGGTGCTGTTAATTCATATGGAAGTGGAATTGGGGCAATCATCACGACTCCCCACGGGACGCACATCCCGTTCACGGCCAGATTGACATTTCCAGTTACCAATAATGAGGTTGAATATTAGGCGTGTATCTTGGGTCTCGAGGAGGCTATTGATTTGAGGATTAAGAATCTTGATGTGTATGGAGACTCGACGCTAGTCGTGAACCAGATCAAGGGCGAATGGGAGACTCGTCAGCCTAATCTGATACCGTATATGAATTATGCAAGGAGACTGTTGCCTTTCTTTGACAGAGTAGAGTTTCACTATGTGCCGCGGGCAGAAAATCAGATGGCTGACGCTCTTGCGACATTGTCTTCAATGTACAAGGTTAACTTCTAGAATGATGCTCCCAGGATAGTTATTTCTTGCCTTGATAGGCCCGTCTTCATATTCGCCATTGAGGAAGCTTCCGATGGCAAGCCGTGGTATTTTGATATCCAGAATTTCCTAAAGAACCAAGAGTATCCGACTGGGGCATCCAGCCGCGATAAGAAGACTCTTAGGAGATTGGCTGAAAATTTTTACTTAAATCTGGATGGTGTTCTGTATAGGAGAAACCATGATTTGGTTCTTTTGCGATGGTTGATGAGAAAGAGGCTAATCTGCTTATGGAGGAGGTCCACGAGGGAACCTTTGGCACGCACGCCGGTGGACATGCTATGTCTCGAAAGTTATTACAGGCAGGTTACTATTGGCTGACAATGGAAAGAGATTGTTTCAAGTTTGCAAAGAAGTGCCATAAATCCCAGATTTATGCAGACAAGATTCAGGTGCCGCCGAGCCCTTTGAATGTTATGGCGTCCCCGTGGCCTTTCTCCATGTGGGGCATCGATATGATTGGTAAAATTGAGCCCACCGCATCTAATGGACACCGGTTCAGCTTGGTAGCTATCAATTACTTCACCAAATGGGTCGAAGCAGCGTCTTACGCTAATGTTACCAAGCAAGTGGTAGCCCGATTTATCAAAAAGGATATCATCTATTGTTACGGCATCCCCGAAAGAATCATTACTAACAATGGTTCGAACCTGAATAACAAGATGATGAAGGAGTTGTGCCAGAATTTCAAGATTGAGCATCACAATTCATCTTCCTATCGGCCCAAGATGAATGGCGCTGTCGAAGCGGCCAATAAGAACATCAAGAAGATCGTTCAGAAGATGGTTGTGACATGCAAAGACTGGCACGAGATGTTGCCCTTCGCATTGCATGGTTATCATACGACGGTACGCACATCAATCGGGGCAACACCTTTCTCATTGGTGTATGGTATGGAGGCTGTCCTACCATTAGAAGTTGAGATTCCTTCCTTGAGAGTATTGCTCGATGTCCAACTTGATGAGGCAGAGTGGGTAAGGAATAGATTGGATCAACTCAGTTTGATGGATGAGAAGAGACTTACATCTATCGCATATGGTCGGTTATACCAGAGCCGGATGAAGAAAGCTTTCGACAAGAAGGTGCGCCCCCGAAGCTTTCAGCCGGACGATCTTGTGCTGAAGAAGATTCTCCCACCATAATCCGATCACAGGGGCAAATGGACTCCCAATTATGAATGTCCATACATCGTTCGAAAGGTCTTCTCCGGAGGAGCCTTATTGTTGTCCACCATGGATGGGGAGGATTTTTCATCCCCTGTGAACTCGGACGCAGTTAAAAAATACTTTGCTTAAAGAGACCCGCTGGACAGAAAAAGAGAGTCCAGGCAAAAATGGGGCATCCCGGCGAACCAAAAAGAAAAAGAAAAGGTTCGGGCAAAAATTAGGGATAAAATTGAAAAAGATGTAAACCCGCGAAGTCGAAAACCTGAAAAGGCGACTTCGGAAAAAAGGGTATCCCGGTGAATTGAAAACCCGCAAAGGGCGATTCAGGCAAAAGTTAGGGATTGAAAAAGCAAATGACTGCGGTCCGAATTTGATACTGCATTGCTCAGTGGTTTGGGAGCACCTGAGGGTCAATTATCCAAGTCAATCTTGTTGCGGTGGAAATAGGATATCAAACTATTAATTAGTTTGAATCACAATTCAATTCACAACCGCTCTTTGATTTATCCGAAGGAAAAGGTCAAAAGAGGGAAAACCTATTTTGCATCGTAAACACAATGCGGGAAAAGATCTAGGATTCGGGGGTTGGTTAAATTTAGGGAAGGTATTAGCACCCTAAACTTCCGTAGTACTCTACGGGACCCTTTTGTTCAAATGTTTACTATTTGCTTTATTTATTTGCTTAAGGTATATGTACAAAGAATTAAAAGTGAGAAAAGAGACCTAAGGGGTTAATTCTAAGTTTACTCGGCAAGACATCGCATCTTGTGCCTACGTATCCTTACGGGAATGGAATCAGAGTAATCGTAGTTCCCCTCAATAGGGAGGTTAGAGACTTCTTGACTGTGGTCAAGGTCTCAAGGGGAATAAACATGTCTTAAGGACACGCTTACATGGAGTGTAGAAACTCCAAATATCTACGTTGAATTGTTAAGTGAATTAGGGTTAAATTAGGTTAGGGATTCCGCGGCGGGAAACCCTAAAATGAGCGCGGCGGCTCTTTGACCTAATGCTAGGGGTAAAATTGTAATTTTGTCCACGGCGAGACATTTGTGAAAAGTTAGGGTTTGTAAGGTGAAAGGGTTTGAAGTCGAGGACTATTGGCGCGGCGACCAAAATCTAGACCTAACCTTCGGATGTGTGTAGTGTGACTGGAATATTGATAAATGCGTGAGGTGATTGAGTTATGCAAACAGGAAATAAGACAGAAGTTAAAGCCATGCAAACAGAAATTTAAGGCAGAAACTTAAAGCGCGATTATTAGATTCGCGGGGTTACATATGAGGAGCAGTTACAATATAGTAATGAAACTTAAATAAACCAAACACGCCGTAAGAGCTGCAAATGATGAACACTGTTAATAAGCAAAATTAGACAGTAATTGGACAAGTCAGGAGAACAAGTGTAATATTGAAGATTTTTGTTATTTTGAAAGAAATGTTAAATGAGTCTAAAAAAAAGGTAATGTTAATAGAAAATACCTAAATTTAATCTTAAAAGATTTTAACTTAGATATTTTTTTTTAAAAAAAGATTTTTTTATGTTATTTATTAAAAAGTTTTTTTATTATTATTATTAAGCGAAAAGAGGTTTTAAATTTTCTTATAAAAAGTGTTTTTTTTATTTATAATATTTACACAAAAGGTTTTTAAAACAGTTTTTTAATTATAAAAATAAAAGGATTCTTTTTTTTTAAAAAACAACTTTAAAAAATAAATAAAAAGTTAAAAAAAACAGATTTTTTTTTAAAAACAACAAAACAAAATAAATAAATAATAAAAAAAGAAATAATAAAAAAAAAGAGATTGGGCCGGTCATCACCCCGGACCCAATCCAAATGGTGAGTCATAAGAAGCAAATGCAGTCTTAGGGTTTCATAACCCTAACGCCCCCTTCGCGGCGCCGTCCCTCTCTTTCGTATCTTCGCTGCCTTTCTCTCTCGCGACCATGTTTCTCCT
Organism: Lathyrus sativus; assembly: GCA_963859935.3. NCBI lineage: Eukaryota > Viridiplantae > Streptophyta > Magnoliopsida > Fabales > Fabaceae > Lathyrus > Lathyrus sativus. Next base: position 203,056,829 of record OZ012741.1, read on the forward strand.
TCGTATCTCTCGGTTACTTCCGATTCCCTTCATTAACCTGAAAATAGAACATGAAACTCGTGAGGAAAATGTATCATGGCTCACCTTTATAGCGGAATCGCCGATGATGAGGTGGTCTGAGGTTTGGAGTTGATTGCCCGCCGTTTAAACGGCGAAGGCGATCTTCCTTCGTTGGCGCGGTTGTTGATCTTTGTTGCTACTTCTTACGAGGACGATGATGAGGATATCGGTTCCTCTGAGTCTCGCGATTTTCGTTCGTTAGGGTTCGCTCGCGATCTTCGTTCGTTCGCCTCTTTCTCGCGGCTACCCGTTAGGGTTTTTGATGGTGAGATTGTTCCCTTCTTATACTCTTCCGATTTCATCTTTTTGGGCCTTTAATCCGTGTTGGATTTGTGCTATTTTTGGCTGAGATTTGATTTCGTGTTGAGTTTTGATGATTCGATTTGATTTGTTAGCATCTGTTTCTGATACAATCTGATACTGATTCGAAACTTTCCATTTTGTTGACAGATATGATTTAGATTTCATTTGGTATGATTCTGATATCTGATTGAACTTTGTTAGGATCTGATTGGATTCGTGATTGGATTTGCTTCGAAACGTTTTTTCCTCTGATTTGGAATTGATATCAAATCAAAATCTCTTTCTATTATTTTTCTGATATGGTTTGCCTTGCACCTTCAGGTTGGATTGATTGATATCTGATATTGGTTCACACCTTTCTTTTCCAGAACTCCTTGATGGATTCGCTTTTCTGTTTGATATCTGAACTGATTCATTTTCGATCTCGAACTGATTTGTTTGATTTTTTGACGCAGCTCAGATTCTTTTCCTCTTCTTCTTTCAGAGAGGGCTGATACCACGGCTTTGGTCGAGTTAGAATTGCCGGGAAAGGTATACGGCAATGATGACATCGTTCTGAGCCTTCGAGGGATGTTCTTCGATGATGTCGCGGTTGCCTTCTGCTGGTTGGTTTCGACGCTCGGTTGTGACTGTGAGCTGGGCCATGATGCTGATTAACTGAGCCGTGGTGACCGATATGAACTGTTATGGTTTTGTGCACTTGTTTATCTTATGAACTGATATGTTTATGTTAGCTTATTCTTGTTCGTTCTGGTACAATTCATGCCATGATTTTGTGCTGTGGCGTATTCTGAACTGATATGAACTTCGACTCTTCTGTGTAGTTTTGGCAGGTTGATTGAATTGGTGATGATGATTTGGGCTATGATGTTGATGTACTGAGCCATGTGTTTGGTAATTTGTTTTTCCAATGTGCTTGCACATTTGGTCTATCTTGCTTTCTGTCATGGTTTTGTGAACTGACCTGCTCTTTTGCCTTGTTTTTGTATGCTGTTGTGCAATGATGTTTGAGCCGAGGGCTGGTATAGCTTCGAATATCTTTATTGTTTCCATTGTTTTCAGGCAGTTCTCGGTTGGATGTCCTGGTTTGGATTTGGTATGCTCCAACCATCTGTTATGCTAGAACTTGATTCTTGACACTTTACCGAACTGCACCATATCTCTGTTTTTTTTTCTGCTGAACCTGTTTCTTGCATTAATTGCTGCTACACTTTTCTTTGGATTCTGTTGGGAATTTTCTGTTATGACAGATTTGTAGGATATTTCTTCTGGCTCTTTGCGCATGAACTTGCCTTCTGATACATTGTTTTGATGCAGTTCAGTTTGTATTTGGCGTTCTGTTTGGACTGATGATGTTTGTGGCTTTTCAGGTGTTGGAAATTTCGAAACCAAAGCGACTCAGACCTGCCGGCATCCGGGTCTGAGTCCAAACTTGCCTATGTTGCCTTATTCTCGTATCAGTTTGGAAATCCAATCGCGGCAAAACGAATCAGTCCCACTTCTTTTATTACTTCTATCTCTCGGATGTCCCGTAACGATAAGAACAGGTGTTACCTGATCTGACGCCAACGGCGCGGATCGGTAACGGGGGTAGGACGCAGCTTCGGTTGTGCCGCTCCCGGCACTCGATGATGACACTGTTCTGAGAGTGTCGAAAACAACTCTAACATTTTTCTATTCTGTGTTGTATTCTTTTTGTTGTGCAGGTTAATGGGAGATTCGTAAAGAGTATCGAAGGAGCATCATGAAGATCCACTTAGATGTTTAGAATTTCCTTAGGATAAATATTTATTGTAAATGAATCCTCTTGTAAACCAATGGCATTTCTTGAATAAAGTTCAAATTCACTTATCCATTTGTAAACTATAAATATTTATGAAATGAAATTCAACAAATATTCATATTTACTTTCTCAATTGTAAATTCAAAGTATCCATGAATAATAATTCAGAGCCATTTAAATTCCCCCTTGAGTTGTAACTTATAAATACTTATGAACAAAAGTTCAAAAATATTTAAAACTTACTTCTCCTTTGCCTTGACTAATTTTATAAATGATATCCCGCCACACGATTATATCCGAACAAATTCAAATTAAAATCTCGTTGATCACATCACTTCTCAAAATAACCTTAACAGTATCCACTTCCTTTTCAACCCAACTTCATCTTATTAAGAGGAAACAGACTGTTTAAAAATGTTTCAAAATCAAACAAAGCACGGCCCCGAGTCCAATCATATTTCTGACAAAACATACCGGCACCTTGACCCAAATGGCAAATAAATGCCTCAGAGATAATGTCTCAAAACTTGCGGTTTCCACGTAAAATGACCAAAATGCCCCTGGAACCAAATCTGCAAAACAAACACCTCCATGACTTGTTAGTGGTTAGCAATTGTACATATGAGATGCTATGCGAAATGACTGACTAAATATAAGGGTAAAATTTGGGGTATTACAGTTGCCCCTATTTAAATAGCTACACCGGACGATTTGAGTGACAGAGACTCGAGGAATCGTGGTGGAGAGATTTAAATATAGATAACCGAAAATTTTGCCCTTATATGCGACGATATGCAATGCTATGGACAAAGCGAGGACAGCTTAATGCAGATGATGCCATGAATATGATATAATGCGTATGCTGGAATGATGAATGCGAAAATGTTGACGAATACTACGACACAGGGACAGATGCTACGAGAAGAACACACTGGGGAAAACGACGCGCTGAGACACAGTACAACACTGGGGAATTCTAAAAATGATGGTCAACTGGTGCGAACACGACCAATTGTCATTTTTAGACCGGGAACGAGATTCTCAAATGGAGATGACACCTGTGAGACGGCCTCCACTGGGGAATCTAAAAATAAAACTGGATCACGTACGATTGCAAGATCGATTACAGAATGCTGGAGCATTGAGCAAAGAATAACATCCAAGCTTCTGTAAACTATCCCTCGTGACATGATCAAACGGATTGTTCGGGAATCCGTAGCAAATATACAGGGTAAAAACCGGCTGTATGCCAAAATAAATGGACTTTAATGGGAAATGCCCTGATAAGCTTCTCGAGGGAGAACTGTCACTTATCGTTGGAAGGGACTTATATGCCAAAATGAATAAGCACTCAAATAAAGAGGCTGTTGCTTATCTGATAAATAAATCTTCTCGTATTTAAGGTCGGCGCCTGGAATACGATTTTGATTCTTCTCTTACTGAAGGATAAATAAACTTCTTCATGCTTCAAGATCGTGCTCTCCTGAACATGAAAAGGGTAAACTGAACTTCCTCATACTTCAGAATCGTGCTCTCCTGAATATGATTCGGCTCTTTCGGGTAAATGAAATTCTTCATACTTCAGAATCGTGCTCTCCTGAATATGAAAAGGGCTAACTGAACTTCCTCATACTGCAGAATCGTGCTCTCCTGAATATGATTCGGCTCTTTCTTGTAAATGAAATTCTTCATACTTCAGAATCGTGCTCTTCTGAATATGAAAAGGGCTAACTGAACTTCCTCATACTGCAGAATCGTGCTCTCCTGAATATGATTCCGCTCCTTCGGGTAAATGAACTTCTTCATAATTCAGAATCGTGCTCTCCTGAATATGATTCGCTCAAACCTCCCCGTATTTCAAGATCGTGCTCTCCTGAATACGATTTGGTTTCTTCTTTTACTAAAGGGTAAATGAACTTCTTCATAATTCAGAATCGTGCTCTCCTGAATATGATTCCGCTCAAACCTCCCCGTACTTCAAGATCGTGCTCTCCTGAATACGATTTGGTTCAAAACCACCCATACTTCAAGACGACAGGTAAATGGAAGTCCAACTGCTCCATGGAGATGGCCATTTGCTGCGATTCATAACAAAGATAGGATCGGCTTCTTAGGTGAGAAATGTTGTATATTGATGTTGTAAGATGTAGGATTGTAATAATAAATTATCCAGGCATGAACCGGCATGTATCTGTAAAGGATTGTAGTTGATTTTCTTGAAAGATAGTGCAAAATAAATGCACGTCCGGGTACAGTGATAAACCTCTCAAGCGAGATAGTCGCGTATCTGTCATGGTATGGTGAAAACCTTTAGATGGTGCAAAATAAATGCACGTCCGGTTGGGATTGACGACCGACAAGACTGAGATTCAATCTAGGATCGAGCTAGAAAGAAGACTGGAAATCAAGACTCCATCGAGGGAATGAACCCGAAGGGTAGATATCTTATCCTGGCGAGGAAAGATAGCTGAAGTAACCGTCATCCACGAGGATCGAGCTCTGTGGGGAAACTGGAAACAAGTAAGTATTTTATGCTTAGGGCTGACAATCTATTTGGAGAGAATGGACGAACCCAGTTACTCGGCGGTAACAACCAAATGATGGTGCAACACAATGAACCTGTGAATGCTAATGCATATGTTAATGCATATGTTAATGTGAATGTATGTTAATGTCTATGTATGTTAATGTTTATGTATGTTAATGTTTATGTATGCAAGATGTTATGAAATGAGTATGTAATGAATATGTAATGAATATGTAATGAATATGTAATGAATCTGTAACGAAATAGGCATGTGATGCTCATGCCCTTGCGTATGTTGACGAAACAGACTAGAGACGGGACGAGAGATGAAATAAACATCTCGACGGAAATACCTTGCGTTCTCTGCAACCAATACGTCAATCATGGGGGGGAATGGTAGGACCAAATCTGGTTTCAAAATTCTGAATTCTCTGGGGAGAAAGTAAATCGCTTGGGTGCACAGTATCACGTCTTCTCATGGGGAGAGGAAAACCTGAAGGACACTTTCGAGTTACCCAAGAAAAGGTTGTCAGCTTATAGTCTCGTTGGGGACTGTGTTAGAGTAATGATTTGAAAGTGTTTCTGCAATAATGATATTTTCGGGGGGTGAAGAGATCCTTCCGAAATTTCCACTAGTCAAAGTAATTTCTTATATTTCAATTTCGTTTTTTGAAGAACAGTTTTGAAAAATCTACAATGCACCTTTCATTTTCAAATTTTAAGAATAAACGCATTTTGCATAACAATAAAAAACAAAGAGCAATGCACCAAGGAATGTAAGTAACAAAATGGTATCTTTTATTAAAGGGTGGCAGCTCGCTGAAGGCATAGCTCCACAGATGATTATGTTTTAAAATTGGCAACATGGGAAAAGGTTACATTGAATCCAATGACACCTACTGACACTAATAACTAAGACTAATCCAGAATCTTGCTTTGGGCAAGGATGAAAGAACTGAAACATGGCTCTCATGCGGAAAGTGTGTTCGCGATGATCAGTGTCCTCTGATGCAATGAAATGCCTTTGTCCCTAACTTTTGCCTGGACCGCCCTCTCGGGTTTTCAATCCACCGGGACGCTCCTTTTTGCCTAAGCCGCCCTTTCGGGTTTTCAACTTAGCGAGCTTTTTATTATTATTTCTTTTTTCAACCCTTACTTTTGCCTAAGTCGCCTTTTGCAGGTTTTCGACTTAGCGGGTTTTTAGGCATAATATTTTCGGACTGCATCAGAATTCACGGGATGTGCTAGTTCTTCACCGTCCATCGTTGTAAGTATCAGAGACCCTCCGGAGAAAACGGTCTTTACGACGAATGGGCCTTCATAATTGGGCATCCACTTTCCACGCATATCTTTATGTACTGGCAAGATCTTTTTGAGTACGAGCTCTCCTTGACGGAACTCACGGATACGAATCTTCTTATCAAACGCTCTTTTCATCTGTTTCTGATATAATTGCCCATGGCACATGGCTGTCAAGCGCTTCTCGTCAATGAGATTCAACTGATCCAGTCTGTCTTGAACCCACTCAGCTTCCTCAAGTTCAGCTTCCATCAACACTCTTAAAGAAGGTATCTCTACTTCGATGGGGAGCACGACGTCCATTCCATACACCAATGAGAAAGGTGTTGCCCCTGTCGAAGTTCTCACTGAGGTCCTGTATCCATGCAAAGCAAACGGTAACATCTCATGCCAATCTTTGTAAGTCACAACCATCTTTTGCAGGATTTTCTTGATATTCTTATTCGCAGCTTCAACGGCCCCATTCATCTTAGGACGGTACGGAGAAGAATTGTGATGAGTGATCTTGAAACTGTCACACAGCTCTTTCATAGTCTTGTTATTCAGATTGGTGCCATTGTCAGTTATTATCCGGCTTGGGATTCCATAACGGCAGATGATTTCTTTCCTCATGAAGCGGGCAACCACTTGCTTGGTCACGTTAGTGTAGGAGGCAGCCTCTACCCACTTGGTGAAATAATCAATAGCAACAAGGATAAAACGATGACCATTAGAAGCCTTCGGCTCGATTGCCCCAATCATGTCAATGCCCCACATAGAGAACGGCCATGGTGAAGACAAAACATTCAACGGTGATGGAGGTACATGCATCTTATCAGCGTAAATTTGGCACTTATGGCATCTTCTAGCGTATTGGATGCAGTCAGCTTCCATGGTTAACCAATAATACCCAGCCCTTAACATCTTCTTGGACATAGCATAACCATTGGCATGAGTTCCGAAGGTCCCCTCATGAATTTCCTGCAGTAACATGTCCGCTTCCTGTTTATCAACACATCTGAGCAGAACCATGTCGTGATTTCTCTTGTATAACACACCATTACTGATAAAGAATTTGGACGCCAGTCTTCTCAATGTTTTCTTGTCCAGACCAGTAGCACCATCGGGATACTCTTGCTTGACGAGATAGTTCTTGATATCATGAAACCAAGGCTTTTCATCCACCTCAACTTCTTCGACCACCTGACAATAAGCGGGCTCAACTTTGCGCTCAATATGGATAAGAGGTGCTTCATTAACGAATTTAACTTTCCATATGGATGCTAACATGGTTAAAGCATCAGCAACGTGATTCTCGGATCTAGGAACATGCTCGAACTCTATCTCGTCGAAATACTTGATCAGCTCAACAATGTAGTCCTTATAAGGGATTAACTTCTCATTCTTCGTTTCCCATTTGCCTTGTACCTGGTAAATAACCAAGGCTGAGTCACCACTTACTTTAAGAAGTTTGATTCGGAGGTGAATTGCTGCTTCGAGGCCAAGAATACATGCTTCATATTCTGCGACGTTATTAGTACACTCAAAGTCCAACCTTGCTGTAAACGGAGTGAATCCACCCTTTGGGTTCATCAAAACGGCGCCTATACCATGCCCATTGAAATTCGAGGAACCATCAAACATCATCCTCCACCAAAGACCTGGTTCTGGACCTTCGCTCGGATCTGGCTCTTCACAATCTCTTTTAATCAACAAAATATCCTCATCAGGAAAATCAAACTTAAGAGGTTCATAATCTTCAACTGGCTGGTCTGCAAGATAATCAGATAAAATACTACCCTTAATCGCCTTCTGGGGTACATACTGGATGTCGTATTCGGATAACAACATGTGCCAACGGGCTAGCCTCCCGGTTTGAGCAGGTTTTTCAAAAATATACTTGATCGGATCCATTTTAGAAATCAACAATGTGGTATGACAGACCATATATTGCCGAAGGCGCCTAGCGGCCCATGCCAATGCACAACAAGTTTTCTCCAATGGTGAGTATCTGTTTTCACAATCGGTAAACTTCTTGCTCAGGTAATAAATCGCATGTTCCTTTTTCCCAGTCTCATCATGTTGCCCAAGCACACAACCCATAGACTTCTCAAGAACAGTAAGGTACATAAACAACGGTCTTCCAGGCACGGGAGGAATCAGAATAGGGGGGTCTTGCAAATAACTCTTAATCTTCTCAAACGCCTTCTGACAATCGGGGTTCCACTCAACCGTCTGCCCCTTGCAAAGTAACTTGAATATCGGCTCACAAGTAGCGGTCATGTTGGAGATAAACCTGGAAATATAATTCAAACGTCCCAGAAAACCTCTAACTTGCGTCTCGGTTTGCGGAGCTGGCATATCTTGAATGGCTCGGACTTTTTCAGAATCCACCTCAATCCCTCGCTGGCTAACAATGAAACCAAGCAATTTTCCAGATCTGACACCGAAGGTACATTTAGCAGGATTCAACTTCAACTGATATTTCCTGAGTCGTTCAAATAGCTTCACCAAATGGTCTAGATGCTCCTCTTCACTCTGAGACTTGGCTATCATATCGTCCACATACACCTCGATCTCCTTGTGCATCATATCATGAAAAAGAGTGGTCATAGCGCGTTGGTAAGTTGCCCCCGCGTTCTTTAAACCGAAGGGCATGACTTTGTAGCAGAAGGTCCCCCAAGGAGTAATGAAAGTAGTCTTCTCTCGATCGCCGGGATCCATTTTGATCTGATTATAGCCAGAGAAACCATCCATAAATGAGAACAACGTAAAACTGGCTGTATTGTCTACCAGTGTATCAATATGTGGCAGAGGGAAGTCGTCTTTCGGACTTGCTTTGTTCAGATCCCTGTAATCCACACACATCCTAACTTTACCGTCCTTCTTGGGCACTGGCACAATATTGGCAACCCAATCTGGATATTTTGCAACTGCCAAGAAACCTGCATCCAACTGCTTTTTAACCTCATCTCGAATTTTCAAAGCCATGTCGGGTCTCGTTCTTCGAAGCTTTTGTTTGATAGGCGGACAATCCGGCTTAAGTGGCAACTTGTGAACAACAATATCCGTGTCTAGGCCCGGCATATCTTGATACGACCACGCAAACACATCAATATATTCTTTTAACAACTCAATCAACCTCGGTTTAACCTCTGTCCCAAGCATTGCACCAATCTTGACCTCTTTCTTGTTCTCATCCGTACTAAGATTAATTAAGTCCACCTGCTCTTTATGCGGTTGAAGCTCTGTATACTCGTACTCAATCAATCTTGTCAGTTCAGCGGGTACTTCAAAATCTTCTTCACCCTCGTCTTCAGCTTGATTGATGGGTGCGTCCCAGTCAGGAGTGTCAGTAAAGTCATTGGATCCAACAAGGTTTACGATGTCTCTGCATGATGGAAGGCTTACTTAATTAAAATGCTCAAAGATATGTAAGATAAGAAATGAAATGCTGTTTTTTGTTTTATTTTTTTGGAAAAAAGGGTTGCCAATTTCATTTTTTAAAGGTGAAAACAAAAAAACGCAAATGAACCAAAGTGGAATTGAACAAAATGCCTTTATTAATATCCTTTTAGAAATGAAAACTGGCCCAACAAAAACGACCCTATAGCCTTGGGCAGAGCTACGGATTTTTATTTGAAAATGTAAATGAAACTTTTTTTTTTAAAAAAAAAATTACTTTGACAAGGGAAAAATGACAGGGATCTCTACGGCCTCCCAGTTGTTCAAAACTGCATCACCCTTAAACACCAGGTTGCTCAACTCTTCATTTTCCTCACAGTCACTGATGGCATTGACTTGGAAACCTCCGCTGACAAATACCTCTTGGATAACCTTCGGACGCCCTTCGACAGTTGTGACAGCTCCATCCTGAGTTGGTTTGTAACCCAACCCAAAGCGATCAGTCTTGGTCTTGACATCAATTACCTCTCCCCAACCTTCAGGAATGCCCCTGTCAATTGTTGATTTGGTACTCTTCAGAGATGCAAAAGATGGATTACCCTGACCCACTGTCTCTTCGACTTCTAGCAAAACAGCATTGGCGATCTCGAGTGCTTGAAAGGAGATTTCCAAAGCATTCTCATCGGCCTCGATGTAACGGAAAGAAGACAGGTTACTGACCATCAGATCCTCCTCACCGTGTATAATAACCAACTTTCCATCGATCACGAACTTCATCTTTTGATGTAACGTTGAGGTTACTGCCCCAGCGGCATGAATCCACGGCCTTCCAAGTAAGCAGCTGTAATTGGGATTAATGTCCATGACTTGAAACGTGATATTAAAAACTTGCGGACCAATTAGGATAGGAAGCTCAACCTCCCCCATTACCGACCGGCGAGAACCATCGAAAGCCTTGACTATCAAAGGAGTAGGTTTCAACACAGTCTCTTTGAAAACCAACTTATCAAGAACCCTCTTGGGTAGAACATTCAGAGAAGAGCCGGTGTCTACTAGTACTCTCGCTAAATTGTCCTCCTGACATTTCACCGATATATGTAAAGCATGATTATGATTCGGACCCTCCTTCGGTAACTCTTCATTGCTGAAACTAAGGGTGTTACATGCGGTCAAATTGGCAATCACACTATCAAACCGACTGGTGTTGATATCTTGATCCACATGTGCTTGAGTCAAAACTTTCTGCAAGGCCATCCTATGAGCGGGTGAACTCATCAACAGAGATAAAATCGAAATCTTGGAAGGAGTCTGATGAAGTTGATCGATAACTTTATAGTCACTTTTCTTGATGATCCTCAAAAACTCAGCATCTTCATCATTCGTAACAGCTCCCTTACCTTTGTCTTTGACGGCCACTGGGATATTAGTGGTCTCCTTAGGTGGAACCTCATTAGAACGGGGAGTATGCACACGGCCACTGCGAGTCATCCTGCTTGCCTCTGCGATATTGGTCACAGTGTCCTTAACCTCTTCATTTGGAATAACCTTCCCAGACTCCTTGTCAATCATCGTCACGTCGTATTTCCAAGGCACAGCTTTAGGATCACTGAAAGGAAACGGACCTGGTCTTCGAATAACTATTGGCTTATGCTGATTCACCTCAGGGATAGACGACTTTGGTATATCGAACACGAGATTGGCAGAACCTGCCCCTGATAGATTAAACACTGGTACCTTTCCCTTTGATCCAGGCTGATGGAAAACTGGCTCAACCACAGCGACCTCATCCTTCTTGGGTTGGCTTGTCACTTGTAAAACACCCTCATTAATCAACCTCTGAACATCATTCTGAACCAACACACAACCCTTAATACTGGCTTCACAACTTACGCATGCAACGTGGGAAGTATCTACCAGACCAGCTTCAAACAGTTTCGAATGGAACATCTTGAGAGGAGTCTTAATCTGTACAACGTCAAGGACATAACCTTCCTCCGAATCGGCACTAATGGCATTGACACTCTCATGGTTAGGAAAAGGGTTTTTCTTAACATTCGGTTGAGGATCTTCAAATGACAAAATCTTCTTTTCCAATAAATCCCTGACAAGATTTTTGAGAGCATAACAATTCTCCAGATCATGACCAGGCGCACCCTCATGAAATAAACAATGAGCGACGGCGTTGTAATTGGCGGGTAGAGGATTAGGAGGCGGACCCAAAGCCCGAGTAGTGATTAGACCTTGCTTGACCAAAGAGGGATACAACTCGGTGAAAGTCATCGGAATCGGCGGACAGGGCTTATACGTTCTTCTGTTCGGAACATTCTGGCGAGGAGCCAGACTCTTTGGCTGTTGAGGAACAGGAGCGTTGGGCGCCTGTAGGTAGTTGATAGGAGGCGGATAAACAGGAGGTTGTTGCATAGGTTGATACATAGGAACCTGTTGATTGAAAGAAGGTGTAACAGCTGCCACATAGGGTTGTTGAGCATATGGGATTGGGTACCCTTGAGGTTGAGCATAACCTTGCGGATATTGATAAAATTGGTTTTTTAGTCTACCAGAGGATATAGCATTAGTCTCGCCCTCCTTCTTCTTCTGGGAGCTATACGGAGGTTTCTTCGGCTGATCCTTAGAAGCACCATGATTACTTGTCATTTTACCACTTTTCATACCCAATTCAATCTTGACACCCACAACAACGATGTCAGAGAAATTTGAAGTCACACTACCCACCATTCTCTCGTAAAATTCTGGACGAACCGTGTCGACAAACCAATCAGCTAACTCTTTCTCGGTCAAAGGAGGTTCTACCTGCGAAGCAATCTCTCTCCACCTTTGAGCGTACTCTTTGAATGACTCAGAATTCTTTTGTGACATACTCAACAACTGTCTTCTGTCAGGAGCCAGATCCATATTGTACTTGTAGTGTTTGATGAAAGCGTCAGATAAATCTTGGAAACTCTTAACGCGAGACTGGTCCAAAGTTAAATACCACTTGGAAGAAGCACCCTTCAAACTATCTTGGAAGCAATGAATCATCAGTTTATCATTCTCAACATGGGCAGCCATTTTGCGATAATACATGATCAGATGACTCTTAGGACAGGTGGCACCTTCATAACGATCGAAGTTTGGAGTTTTGAACTTCGGGGGAATAACCAAACCCGAGACCAAACAAACATCCCTTGCAGCAGTCCCAAAAATTTGATCGCCCTCTACTTTTTTCAATCTCTGGACGATGGTGTTTACTTCCTCACGAAGCTTATCACGTTTCTCATAACCTTCAACATTCTCATCAAGATTATCAAAAACTGTCTCATTGAAGTACGGTTGCGCACGGGTGTGTACAGCAGGTGGTGCAAAAATAGGAGCCCCCCTAGGAACTTCAGAAAATAAAGGCACGACTTGCTGAACAGGCTGATTAATCGGAACAGTGGCTTGAGGAGGCACAAAATCGGGAGCAAGACCATAAGGTGGGTCCCTTGCTACGGTCGCACTTGGTGGAGGGTCCACAGTAACGCCGATAATCTCGGAAACAACAGTGGGCTGGGTATCCATCTTAGCATTCATGACATGTAATAATTCCATCATACGCCCCATACCCCCTCGAAGGTCTTCAAGTTCATTGCTAAGGCGATCAATCTCTTTTGCTTGATCCTCCATTCTTTTCCGAGTTTGAGCTCTGGTGTTGTACTGGTGCCGAGAACTCAGGGTGACGAAACTGGAAGGCGAGAGAACCGAACATGAGAAAACGGAAGACACATGAAATGCAAGAAAGTAAATGATGCTATGATGCAAATGAAGATTTCATGGAATTCAAACATTTACGAATGTCGTGGGGTACCAAGGAAATCTTTTTCTTGTTTTTTCATTTTATTTTTTTATTTATGGTATCCCGCGATATCCATAAATGATATTTGAACTCCATGAAATACAATGCAATGAGATGCTTTATGGATGCAATGCATGAAAACACACAAAGTCCTAGGTTAAAGGAACGTGAGCGGAGTCAAGGTCTACCCATCCCAAAAGGAGTGTACTATAGGTTAGTTGTACCTGCCGAACAAGGTTCTACAAAGTGCCCAAAGTCATCAGCCCATCTTTCGGATATTATCAACCTTCCGACTGACTCGGGGGTGAATAATATTCTCAAGAGAACCTCTTTTGAGTGTAGTATCGCGTAGCAGCCGTTGTAGGATTACTCCCACATAGCTCCCGCACTACGTCCTAAATAAGGCCAAGGTGGTGTTAAGGTACTACGGTCCTCAATATCACAGACTCCAATCGACCATGGAAAAAGTTTTCGCGATTACTCGTTCAACCGAACCATTTTCGAAAAGGTCTCAACTGAGCGGTGATTCTCGAATCAGCTTGGTCGGGATTCAACTCCCTATAAGCCTCATCGAATATATCCCCATCCTATAATAATGTCACTAGTCCGGGCGTAGGACTTATCTCACAACACAAGGAACAGTCCCAAAATCAAAGTACAATATATACATGAAAATGAATAGTAAAGCAAATAGTAATAAACATGAACAAATTAGGGGTAACCCTCAAAAGTTTAGAGAGTCCCCAGTGAAGTCGCCATTTTCTGTTGCGGTGGAAATAGGATATCAAACTATTAATTAGTTTGAATCATAATTCAATTCACAACCGCTCTTTGATTTATCCGAAGGAAAAGGTCAAAAGAGGGAAAACCTATTTTGCATCGTAAACACAATGCGGGGAAAGATCTAGGATTCGGGGGTTGGTTAAATTTAGGGAAGGTATTAGCACCCTAAACTTCCGTAGTACTCTATGGGACCCTTTTGTTCAAATGTTTACTATTTGCTTTATTTATTTGCTTAAGGTATATGTACAAAGAATTAAAAGTGAGAAAAGAGACCTAAGGGGTTAATTCTAAGTTTACTCGGCAAGACATCGCATCTTGTGCCTACGTATCCTTACGGGAATGGAATCAGAGTAATCGTAGTTCCCCTCAATAGGGAGGTTAGAGACTTCTTGACTGTGGTCAAGGTCTCAAGGGGAATAAACATGTCTTAAGGACACGCTTACATGGAGTGTAGAAACTCCAAATATCTACGTTGAATTGTTAAGTGAATTAGGGTTAAATTAGGTTAGGGATTCCGCGGCGGGAAACCCTAAAATGAGCGCGGCGGCTCTTTGACCTAATGCTAGGGGTAAAATTGTAATTTTGTCCACGGCGAGACATTTGTGAAAAGTTAGGGTTTGTAAGGTGAAAGGGTTTGAAGTCGAGGACTATTGGCGCGGCGACCAAAATCTAGACCTAACCTTCGGATGTGTGTAGTGTGACTGGAATATTGATAAATGCGTGAGGTGATTGAGTTATGCAAACAGGAAATAAGACAGAAGTTAAAGCCATGCAAACAGAAATTTAAGGCAGAAACTTAAAGCGCGATTATTAGATTCGCGGGGTTACATATGAGGAGCAGTTACAATATAGTAATGAAACTTAAATAAACCAAACACGCCGTAAGAGCTGCAAATGATGAACACTGTTAATAAGCAAAATTAGACAGTAATTGGACAAGTCAGGAGAACAAGTGTAATATTGAAGATTTTTGTTATTTTGAAAGAAATGTTAAATGAGTCTAAAAAAAAGGTAATGTTAATAGAAAATACCTAAATTTAATCTTAAAAGATTTTAACTTAGATATTTTTTTTTAAAAAAAGATTTTTTTATGTTATTTATTAAAAAGTTTTTTTATTATTATTATTAAGCGAAAAGAGGTTTTAAATTTTCTTATAAAAAGTGTTTTTTTTTATTTATAATATTTACACAAAAGGTTTTTAAAACAGTTTTTTAATTATAAAAATAAAAGGATTCTTTTTTTTAAAAAACAACTTTAAAAAATAAGTAAAAAGTTAAAAAAAACAGATTTTTTTTTTAAAAACAACAAAACAAAATAAATAAATAATAAAAAAAGAAATAATAAAAAAAAAAGAGATTGGGCCGGTCATCACCCCGAACCCAATCCAAATGGTGAGTCATAAGAAGCAAATGCAGTCTTAGGGTTTCATAACCCTAACGCCCCCTTCGCGGCGCCGTCCCTCTCTTTCGTATCTTCGCTGCCTTTCTCTCTCGCGACCATGTTTCTCCTTCGTATCTCTCGGTTACTTCCGATTCCCTTCATTAACCTGAAAATAGAACATGAAACTCGTGAGGAAAATGTATCATGGCTCACCTTTATAGCGGAATCGCCGATGATGAGGTGGTCTGAGGTTTGGAGTTGATTGCCCGCCGTTTAAACGGCGAAGGCGATCTTCCTTCGTTGGCGCGGTTGTTGATCTTTGTTGCTACTTCTTACGAGGACGATGATGAGGATATCAGTTCCTCTGAGTCTCGCGATTTTCGTTCGTTAGGGTTCGCTCGCGATCTTCGTTCGTTCGCCTCTTTCTCGCGGCTACCCGTTAGGGTTTTTGATGGTGAGATTGTTCCCTTCTTATACTCTTCCGATTTCATCTTTTTGGGCCTTTAATCCGTGTTGGATTTGTGCTATTTTTGGCTGAGATTTGATTTCGTGTTGAGTTTTGATGATTCGATTTGATTTGTTAGCATCTGTTTCTGATACAATCTGATACTGATTCGAAACTTTCCATTTTGTTGACAGATATGATTTAGATTTCATTTGGTATGATTCTGATATCTGATTGAACTTTGTTAGGATCTGATTGGATTCGTGATTGGATTTGCTTCGAAACGTTTTTTCCTCTGATTTGGAATTGATATCAAATCAAAATCTCTTTCTATTTTTTTTCTGATATGGTTTGCCTTGCACCTTCAGGTTGGATTGATTGATATCTGATATTGGTTCACACCTTTCTTTTCCAGAACTCCTTGATGGATTCGCTTTTCTGTTTGATATCTGAACTGATTCATTTTCGATCTCGAACTGATTTGTTTGATTTTTTGACGCAGCTCAGATTCTTTTCCTCTTCTTCTTTCAGAGAGGGCTGATACCACGGCTTTGGTCGAGTCAGAATTGCCGGGAAAGGTATACGGCAATGATGACATCGTTCTGAGCCTTCGAGGGATGTTCTTTGATGATGTCGCGGTTGCCTTCTGCTGGTTGGCTTCGACGCTCGGTTGTGACTGTGAGCTGGGCCATGATGCTGATTAACTGAGCCGTGGTGACCGATATGAACTGTTATGGTTTTGTGCACTTGTTTATCTTATGAACTGATATGTTTATGTTAGCTTATTCTTGTTCGTTCTGGTACAATTCATGCCATGATTTTGTGCTGTGGCGTATTCTGAACTGATATGAACTTCGACTTTTCTGTGCAGTTTTGGCAGGTTGATTGAATTGGTGATGATGATTTGGGCTATGATGTTGATGTACTGAGCCATGTGTTTGGTAATTTGTTTTTCCAATGTGCTTGCACATTTGGTCTATCTTGCTTTCTGTCATGGTTTTGTGAACTGACCTGCTCTTTTGCCTTGTTTTTGTATGCTGTTGTGCAATGATGTTTGAGCCGAGGGCTGGTATAGCTTCGAATATCTTTATTGTTTCCATTGTTTTCAGGCAGTTCTCGGTTGGATGTCCTGGTTTGGATTTGGTATGCTCCAACCATTTGTTATGCTAGAACTTGATTCTTGACACTTTACCGAACTGCACCATATCTCTGTTTTTTTTCTGCTGAACCTGTTTCTTGCATTAATTGCTGCTACACTTTTCTTTGGATTCTGTTGGGAATTTTCTGTTATGACAGATTTGTAGGATATTTCTTCTGGCTCTTTGCGCATGAACTTGCCTTCTGATACATTGTTTTGATGCAGTTCAGTTTGTATTTGGCGTTCTGTTTGGACTGATGATGTTTGTGGCTTTTCAGGTGTTGGAAATTTCGAAACCAAAGCGACTCAGACCTGCCGGCATCCGGGTCTGAGTCCAAACTTGCCTATGTTGCCTTATTCTCGTATCAGTTTGGAAATCCAATCGCGGCAAAACGAATCAGTCCCACTTCTTTTATTACTTCTATCTCTCGGATGTCCCGTAACGATAAGAACAGGTGTTACCTGATCTGACGCCAACGGCGCGGATCGGTAACGGGGGTAGGACGCAGCTTCGGTTGTGCCGCTCCCGGCACTCGATGATGACACTGTTCTGAGAGTGTCGAAAACAACTCTAACATTTTTCTATTCTATGTTGTATTCTTTTTGTTGTGCAGGTTAATGGGAGATTCGTAAAGAGTATCGAAGGAGCATCATGAAGATCCACTTAGATGTTTAGAATTTCCTTAGGATAGATATTTATTGTAAATGAATCCTCTTGTAAACCAATGGCATTTCTTGAATAAAGTTCAAATTCACTTATCCATTTGTAAACTATAAATATTTATGAAATGAAATTCAACAAATATTCATATTTACTTTCTCAATTGTAAATTCAAAGTATCCATGAATAATAATTCAGAACCATTTAAATTCCCCCTTGAGTTGTAACTTATAAATACTTATGAACAAAAGTTCAAAAATATTTAAAACTTACTTCTCCTTTGCCTTGACTAATTTTATAAATGATATCCCGCCACACGATTATATCCGAACAAATTCAAATTAAAATCTCGTTGATCACATCACTTCTCAAAATAACCTTAACAATATCCACTTCCTTTTCAACCCAACTTCATCTTATTAAGAGGAAACAGACTGTTTAAAAATGTTTCAAAATCAAACAAAGCACGGCCCCGAGTCCAATCATATTTCTGACAAAACATACCGGCACCTTGACCCAAATGGCAAATAAATGCCTCAGAGATAATGTCTCAAAACTTGCGGTTTCCACGTAAAATGACCAAAATGCCCCTGGAACCAAATCTGCAAAACAAACACCTCCATGACTTGTTAGTGGTTAGCAATTGTACATATAAGATGATATGCGAAATGACTGACTAAATATAAGGGTAAAATTTGGGGTATTACAAATCTCTTCCGAGGACGGAGTATCGGGAAAGCGTCGGAGTCAGGTGAGTCATAGGAGGATCAGCTCATGGTGTTCGTCTGTACCACGTTGCCGACATGTATACAAATTTCTTTGTACCTCTGTACATATTTATATTTGCTTTTGTAGCTTCCTCTTTTTAGGAGTTGCATCCATTGTACAAAACTTTGCCTATTTACAGGCCCGTTATCAATAAATGCATATTTAGTACTTGATGTTTGTTCTTGTTTTAACTTTTACTGTTTTGTTTGTGGAAAATGCCGATGTTTTTGATAAACTTGCACGTGCATAAACTTGCGGGCCTCGGCCAGTAATTGTTAAAACTTTGAATTGACTGAGCGATTGTCATGGCTATTGACCTGGATATTTCCTTTTGTATAGGATATCTTGTTGTTGCTCGTATTTTTGCAGGGTCGTTACCTTCGCAGCAAATAAATAAGGAATCGTGTTTCCCTAGCCAGAGTCCCTCAACGAAGGAGCAGGCTTTAGGTGATTTTACTCCCCAGCAGATGGAAGTTGCATTTTTATCCCCAGAAGAGTTGGATGCGAGCTAGCAAGCGGTCAGACAGTGATGTGCATTCCCAACAGTTGGTCGTGTGCACATTTAATCCTCAGTGAAGTCTTCGCAGGACACAACCAGGTTGTCAGTGGTTTTGAAAGGATCATCCTCGCGCAGGATTGTTCTGTCCGTTCTCCAGCAGGTTGTCTTTCCTCCAATAGGGTTAATCATCCTCAGCAGAGTTCGTAACTACGGATTTGTTAAGCTATCCCTCAGCAGGACTGTTTCTTCCCCCAGCGGAGTTGGCTTTGTCTTCAGCATTGTTTTGCTGAAGCGTTTCTGTATCCAGCTTTTCTCCGGCAGTCCGAGCTTGTATCTTGCATTTGCATATCTGCATTGCATAGCAATTTACCCAAATGCGTAGCATTCCATTTTATATGGAGCATTACACCATTTTCAAACATGTGCATTTTGAAACATAAGCCAGGTTGGTTACCTCTTTGTTTTCAAGTGTTCTTCCCTGCAGGTAATTGGAATTCTGGTGCAGGGTGGTTTTCGGATATTCAAATTTGTGGAATGAGATATGTGATGATAACGTTCGTCCTATCATGTGCTCCCTCATCAGAGTTACTTGGTTAGGTTTCTTTCTTCCCCGACGGAGTTTTCCTCAGATTGTTGTTACGTCAGCGTTTTAAAAAGGAAAGATTTCAGGGATTAGACCTTTGAGGTCGTTACTGGTTGTCAAAGTAAATGTCTGATGGGTGACGTCAAAAATTCCCCAGTAGAGTCTTCCTCGGATGGCTGTTACGTCGACATTGAAAACTTCATGATTATACCTTCGAAGTTGTTACCCATTTTCGTTCAAGATGGATGTCTGGCAGCAGATGTCATAATTTCCCTACAGAGTCGCTTGTTCAAGTCTTCGGAGGCTCAATACTCGCTTTTATTAGCGTATTCCCGTTTCTGAGGAAATGGAAGGTCAGAGATATTGACAGCACTCGCTTTTATTAGCGTATGCCCGTTTCCGAGGAAATGGAAGGTCAGAGATATTGACAGTACTCGCTTTTATTTAGCGTATGCCCGTTTCCGAGGAAATGGAAGGTTAGAGATATTGACAGTACTCGCTTTTATTTAGCATATGCCCGTTTCCGAGGAAATGGAAGGTCAGTGATATTGACAATACTCGCTTTTATTTAGCGTATGCCCGTTTCTGAGGAAATGGAAGGTCAGAGATATTGACGATACTCGCTTTATTTAGCGTATGCCCATTTCCGAGGAAATGGAATGTCAGTGATATTGACAGTACTCGCTTTTATTTAGCATATGCCCGTTTCCGAGAAAATGGAAGGTCAGAGATATTGACGATACTCGCTTTATTTAGCGTATGCCCATTTCCGAGGAAATGGAATGTCAGAGATATTGACAGTACTCGCTTTTATTTAGCGTATGCCCGTTTCCGAGGAAATGGAAGGTCAGAGATATTGACAGTACTCGCTTTTGTTTAGCGTATGCCCATTTCCAAGGAAATGGAAGGTTAGAGATATTGACAGTACTCGCTTTTATTTAGCGTATGCCCGTTTCCGAGGAAATGGAAGGTCAGTGATGTTGACAGTACTCGCTTTTATTAGCGTATATCCGTTTCCGAGGAAATGGAAGGTCAGTGATATTGACAATACTCGCTTTTATTTAGCGTATGCCCGTTTCTGCGGAAATGGAAGATCAAGGATATTGATATCGTGCTTTACGTAGTGCCCGCTCGTTTCTGCGGAGATGGAAGCTCAAGGATAATACTTTGATATGGTCCTGTGGCTCGGTGCCCGCTTACGGTAGCGTATATTTGAAGATTGTATGTTGATTCAACACCTGTGGCGTCACACATGTGGTTGATGTTGAAATCAGTTTCTTTATCGGATGGTTGATCAGTTGTTACCGTGACAACCAGATTCAATTGTTTGGATAGGTTTTTCCCCAAGCAGTTTGTGCAGTTTATTTTCTTCGGTTATCAAATTTCCGGGTTCTCCGGTATTCAACCGTCTTTTACCTTGATTTCCTGAAAGTCGTTCGCTTTTCATCCAGTCAGGTCCAAGCCGCTTGAATTGGGGCAGCTGTTGCACCCCAAAATTCGCCTAACCTTTTTCTCACTTGGTTTATGTTTCATTGCATTAGCATTGCATTGTTCTATCATTTGCATAACATATCATTGTTCATTTAGCAGGGGATCAAGGGTGGTTTATATCAAGAGGAGCCTATCTAGAGGTTTTGTTCAAGCTTGAGAAGTCACCAAAGTCATCAGGAAGAGAGTTGGGTTCTTGAGAAGTTCAGTTGTTTGTATGGGGTTGATCTCCTAAGCTGAGGACCAATTGAAGACCATCAGTGGGTTGTGAGGCCTTGATCATGGATAGAGTGTGTGGATAGAGCTCAGGGAGTGCCTTGAGGGTCACGGTGGAGCTCAATCAAGTCATTATGCCAAGTGTGCCACAGTTGAGGGTGTTGCAATTAGGGTTTTCATCTGAGTAACCCTAAGTCAACTGTGCAATTGAAGAGGATCAAAGCTCAATTCTAAGTCTTTGTAATCATGGATAATTGTGTTGAGACGCATGAGGTGATATTTCAAGATCAATTCAAGAAGAACTCAAAGTGTGAGGAGTTTCTAAATTAGGGTTCTCAGGGTAAAATCCCCTATTTAGTGCCTAACTTCAAGACCACTTATCTCAAGATGCAAGTTTCATCTCCACTTTTGGCCAACATGAAACTTGTAGAGCATGTTCTTATATTTAATTTGAGTACTAGAAGTCCTCCATTGGATTTATAGAACTCAAGTTATGACCCATACAAGTTATAGGTCATCTGAGGAATGTGAAATTTGTCTGTGAAAGTTCACCAACTTCCAAGGAACTTTTGACCTAGAAGGGTGTTTATCCTAAACTTTTGGCCAACATGAAAGTTATAGGTCTTGATCTTAGCTTTCCAAATTATATTAGAAGTATTCCATCTGATTTGTAGAACTCAAGTTATGAGGTTTACAAGTTAGGGGTATTTTAGGAAAGTAAGATTATAGATCATTTGGCATTATAGGTCATTTTCTCCATCTTGCAAGCCTCAAATGCAATTTTGTTCAACACAAAACTTGCTCAAAATGATGTTTTTAGGTCAACCATGTCCTCATGATGAATTGATTTGGCTTAGGGTGAGACTTGGTTTGAGAAATTTGGCAAAAGGGAGAATATAAAGGCATTTAAGTGAAAATTCTCAAATTAATTCATTTTGTGCTCAAATAAGGCAAGTGGGTACTCATTTTAATCAGAAAAGCCATTTTGAGTACTTTGGCATTATTAGATTTTCCATTTGAGGCATATTTCATAGCTTTGTGGCTTGTTACTTCACAAGTAAGCAACACATCCAAATTTGGTCATGGGATGAACGCAAGCTCTATAATCACTCTAGACACTTTCCACAGACCACAAGGAGTTGAATGGAAACTTCTTGGAGAAGGTTCGAGCCAGAATTCGTGTTTACCATGGTTGAGTTTTTCAAAGGAAATTGAAAATTGGATTTCTGGATTTGGGTCTCCATTGGATCAAAAAAGCCCACAAATCATTTCTATTTAAGTTATATATTGAATTCAGAACAATTTTGGTGATTGATTCGTGCTAGAACCAGAGTTTGAAGTTGGAGTTTCAAGAGGAGAAGTGAGAATCGTGATTTCAATTTCAGGCCAATTCAAAGCAAATTGAAGTTACAAACACCTTCAGCATCAAACATTGAGTAGATCAGCACAATTTGAAGCTGAAAATCGTGTTCTAGATACCTCAATTTCAAGCTCTAACACAGGTATGTAGTTTTCAAAGTTGATGAAGATTCATTGTGTTTTAGCATATGTTAGCATGCGATTAAGCTTTAAGAAGTTGCTTAGATGGATTTTGGATCATGAATTGAGAGATTAGAGAAAAAATAGGTTGATGAGTAATTTCTGTTTGAAGTTGGTTGGATCTGATCTTGAGGTTTCCACACAATCTAATTAGTTTAGGTTGATCAGTGTAACAAGAGGAAGAGATTTGTGGCATTAGATTAAGTTATGGTGATGATCAAGATTGATGTGCAATTTCTGTTTGCTTGCGTGTTTTAGAATCTAGGAAGAATTAGAGGATTTAGATGTCATATTTGGAATCAGTGTGGAAATTGGAGTGGAATCACATAATTTTTGCTGAGAATTGGCCACCTGTAATTGCCTGCTCACCGGAGAAGAAGGCCGAGGATCACCGGACCACAGTGCCAGAAAACTTCCCTCCATCTGAGTTCAAATGTGGAAGATGACCATGGACCGTTGGATTTGGCTGGAAAGGAGACTTTGTATGTGCATCGTACACTCACAATTCAACTTTGACTTCCAAAACGAAGTCGTTTCATTAATCTGATGTGGCAGCTGAAGTTGCATGCTGGCAAGCCTTAGATTAGGAGACTGAGTCAATTGATCCAACGCCTGTGACATTTTCTCAGCATTTTGATTTTCATTATTTAATTTTTATTTTATTTTAATTGCTTTTTTTCATTTTGAAAATCATTTTAAATCCAATATTTATCAGAAAAATGAAATAAAAATATGTCCATGCTCCTCATTCTATTTGTGATTTTTCCATGCTCTTACATGTTATTTTTGCCGGGTTTTCCATTTAATTAGTATTTTTCCCATTTTATTAATTTCTTTAATTTTGCATATTTGATACATGACTTTGTTGATTTTTGTTCTTGCAATTGGTATTGAATCTTGGGCAGATTTTTTGCTAGCTGGTAGATTAGAGATGCATGATCCCCTATGATTTAATGTAGATTGTTTAGACAACAATAGGTTCTGTTTTAGATTAGGATCTTTAGAACTTCCATTTTAGGGTTTTAGTTAGATACCTTGTGATTTAGGTTTTCTTTAGGTGACTTCCCTTTAGATTAAGGTTCTGATCCTTTGCCCATAGGTCCATAACATGTTTAGGTTCCCTTAGAAAATTTCTTAGGATTTTAGAAGGTGTTTTAGTATTTTAAGTTGATTTAATACTTAGGCTAGTTTTAGTTGCTTTCAACATAGCACTTGCTTTAGATTGACTTCAATGGTTGCCTTTAGTGCATGATAGGTTTTCTAATCTTCTTTGATGGTGTTTTAGACATGTTTAAGCTTCTGTTTGCTTGATGGTGATGTTTGGTTTGGTGTTTAGACCTCCCTTTATAAGCTTTCTTTGAGCTTGTTCAATTAGGGTTTAGGAAGAGCTTAGTTGTTCTCTCCTTCTTCACATAAAACATGGATTGCTTTGATTGCTTTCCATTCTCATCCTATGATTCAAGGTACCTATGTGAAAGCCTCATCTTTCCTTTGGAAGGATGTGTGGCATTTCACAAGAGGTAGAACCTTTGAGGATGCCTTTCTCAGATGACTGGTTGAGTGTCAGGAGGGATTCCCTTAGTTTCCTTCCTGCTTCCCATCATTAATCCAATATTCTTGGTGTTCACTCTCTTCTCTTTTGTTGGAGCTTGGAGATGAAGACTTCTCTTGAAGATTGCTTGAAGTTGTTTGTTGACTGTTTGATTGTTTGCTGTTTATCTGCTTTGCTGTTGAGTTGTTTGTCTGCTAGTTTGTCTGCTGTTTTTCTTCTGGTTGCTCTGCTTTGCTTGTGTGACTGATTGACTGTGTGTTGCATTAGACTAGGTTTCTCATATAGTGATCTAGGCTTAAATCATCCTAAAGGTTGAGAATAGCTCCCTTTGCTTGTCTGCATCTAGAGGTTGAGTCTGTCTCCCTCTGCTTGACTGTTATTGATTGGCTTTGCTTGCTGGCTTAAGGTTGAGTCAGTCTCCCTTGCCTGTGCTTTGTGTGTTGCCTTTGGGCTTGCTTGCTCTAGAAGTTGAGCTGGGCTCCTTCTTCTTGTGTGTTGCATTGCATGCATTTTATTTACAGTTGTCTCTTTACAGTTATTTCTTTTGCTGTCGTTTTCCTTTGCCATGTTTCCATAGGAACTCTGACTTCTCTTGTTCAAGAGAAGTTATGACAGACATTAGGGTTCTAACCATGCATGATAAAATTAGGTAGTTCCCTCCTAACCTCAACCATAGGATCAACTTTGCATGACAATTTTAGGATAGGATCAGTTCCCCTTTAGTGCGTCGTTTCTCTTCTCATCTTCAAACAAAATCAAAATACAGTAATAAAGGTTAATTGACGTCGTACGCTACGAGCCTTAAGCTACTTGAGAAAGGATTGTTGGAGAGTTTCTTTTCAACAGTCTGGATGTTTAGTATGACACCCTTTGGGTGACATGCGACGCATTCACTCTCAGGTCATAGTCTCTAGTGCGATATCAGTTGCAAACATCCATAAAAAGACACTTCTCTAAAAAACAGAAAACAAAGATCAAACTCTTTCTGTCCTCTTGGACCTTTAATCCCTTGGAAATCCTTTTTCCGAAGGAGAGTTTTGTTAACTCCCGGTTCTACCGCAAACGGTAAACGCCTAAGTCTCAGTTGAGCAAGCTGCATACACCAACTGCTGGAACCGTCTGTTAACCTTACTCGGATAAAAAGAAAAACTTGTGTCTCTCATGTCCCGAACTACGTTTGCTCTGATCTTTCGCACCGTGTGAAAGTACGTAGGCACGAGATGCGATATCTCGGCGAGCAACCTTTCCCCGTTGTTAGGCGAACTACGTTGACTCTGATTTCTCGTTTTAGACGGGAATATGTAGGCATAAAGTGCGACGCTTTGCCGAGTCATTTTCTTTTCTTTTCTTTTCAGACCAAACCTTTAACATAGATAGATGTAAAAAACCCGTCAGATAAACACAACAAGCGTGGATCCCATCGAGTATGATGGACGTGAGGGGTGCTAATACCTTCCCCTTACGTAACCGACTCTCGAATCCAGACAATGGTTGCGATGACCTTGTCTTATACCTTTGCGTCAGGTTTTTTCCGATCGTTTCCTTTCCCGTTCTGAGGGATAAATAACGAAAGGTGGCGACTCTTTTGTTTTGCCGGCCTCATTTTTCGCAGTAGCGACAGGGAGTTTGTAAGTGCTCTTGATTGGTTGCATTTTGTGGCAAAACACTAGAGCATGTATGTATGTCATAACTGATGTTAGTGCATACATAATGTGGACGGTGCAGGGTAAGTTGACTTAGCTAAAAGCAAGTTAAACTGGATGTCATACCCAATGTTATGACTTGGGTCGTATGACATCAAGCGCAGGTTTGCGCAGGTTTGTTTTTCTAGTAGCTATAAACCAAGAAACATAATAGTAGCTCAAGCTGGATATCAAGAGACTTTCTAGAAGCCCTAGGCAAACTAAAAGATCCCTGAATTAAGTGGCAAGTGTGCAGATCATTGAAAATAGATTTGTTATGAATAAAACCTATTGTATGCAAAAGGACTAACAGCTGCTATAAATATCAGAAGATGCAATCCTGAACAGCAGCTCTTGACAACAAAAGAATATAGAGTGCAAATTAGAGAGTCCTTGTAAGTGAAGAAGGATAGTCTTCACGTGTGAATTCTGTCTAGGAATACCAATACTCCAAGCAAATGTCTGGTGGATGATTTGAATTGGATAGGTAGATTCTAGGATGTGTCTCACTCAAAGCTGTGAAGCAAGAGTGTGTGAGTTCCTTGATCAAAGCTGTGAAGCAAGATCAAGGTGTGTATGAAGTGTCTCTTCATATTTATTTTGTAATTGTGAATTTTATATCACTGTGGTGATTGAAGGGGGAGTGAGTGAGTATACTCAGGTCTAGAGTGTCTCTAGGCTGAATTGTCATTGGGTAGGTTTTAAGTGAGGAGTGCAAACTGTGTTTTTTGACTCTGAATTAATTCTACTAATAGTGAAGTTCCTCCCTGGCTTGGTAGCCCCC
Organism: Lathyrus sativus; assembly: GCA_963859935.3. Lineage (NCBI taxonomy): Eukaryota > Viridiplantae > Streptophyta > Magnoliopsida > Fabales > Fabaceae > Lathyrus > Lathyrus sativus. The sequence goes on from OZ012741.1 coordinate 203,083,536, forward strand.
AGATGTAAGTGTTGCTGACACTGAACTGGGTAAACAATTACTGTGTTATTTACTTCTTTTATTATTCTTGATTATTATCTGTTAAGTAGCAGATGCCACAGTGGATGTTATAACTTTGGGAATAACATCCATTGTGTGCTTGCCAGAATTTTCAAACCCTTTTTAAAAGAAATAAATTTTTGATCCAACGTCGAGCCAATTTCCACACTTGTAAGTCGACTGCTTTTAAAGCATCGCCATCAACCTTTTGGTCACAATACACAACATTCAAAGCTTACTCCTGGGCTTCCTTATAGTGAGACCTATTTGATCAATTATTTCTAGTTGGTCATTTAGAGGACTAGCTCACTTTTCTAGTACACAGGACTAAAACTCAATTCAGTTGCTTGTTCATTTATCGAAACCCTAAAGTTCAAACCTCAACCACTTTTTACCTTGCATTGTTGTTCTTGCTTTTTTGCCCAGAAAACAGTCCCCTTGACTTTGTTTGTCATCTTGAACTTATTTAAGATAGAACCTATACCCATTTAGACTTTGCTTTAAGTCTAGAGGACCTACCCCTTGTTAGGAGTATCTTTCAACTAGAACTTTAAAATAAAGTTTGTTAACTCTATGTAAGGATCATGGTGATGATTACTTACTCAATTTCTTGAGTGTTCAATATAGATCTAGAGAGTTTGGTTAAACTCTACACAAACATTGTTATGTTTGTTCCCCTAGAGTCTTGACCATAGCCAAGTACTTTTTAATCCTCGGTGAGGCGAACTATGGTTGCTCTGATTCTATCCTAGTTAGGATACGTAGGCAGAGGATGCGATATCTTTGCGAGAAAACTTAGAAACTATCCTTAGGTCTTTACCTTAACCTTATACCCAATCCCAAACCATAGCAAATATTTAGCAAGCATATCATACAAACATACAAAAGGTTCCTGTAGAGTACTACAGATGTTTAGGATGTGAAATACCTACCCTAGGCATAACCAACCCCCAACCCCCGAATCTTTTAGCGTTGTTGTTACATCGTGCAAAGGGTTTTTCTTTCTTTAACCTTTCCTTTGGATAAATCAAAGTCCGGTTGTGAACTTAAGAATTAAGATTCAAGTTAATCAATAGCTTGGTATCACCATTCTCACCACAACAGAAATGACGACTTCACTGGGGATATAGCTTAAACTTGAGGGTTTAGCCTATTTTGTTTGATTGTATGATATATTTGTAAATATTTTCTTAAACATGCATATTTGTCAATATGTGTGTTTGTATTGGATATTGTGTGTCTTGAGAGGTGAGATAAATCCTAACCCGGATTTGAGTAACACATAAGATAGGATTGTGGTATGATCAATAGTTGGGCTATTGGGAGTAGTCCTAATATGTCTAACATATGATGTAATCACGCTCAGTGGAGACTCTTTGAGATGGTTAGTAATGCATGAGTAGTCGTGTATTCACTAATTATTTCAATACGAGTTCGCGAATCTGAGGACTTTTAGTGACACTTTTACCCCACTTGTCCTTTTTTGGAGTAGTCCCTCAATAGTTGTCACGCGATGCTACACTCAAACGGGTTTATCTTGAGAATATTGTTGACTCACGTGAGTAGCTGCATTAGTTGGCAATATCCGAAGGATTTACTATGACTTTGGGAACTTTGATGGAACCCGTTTGGCAGGTACAAAACAACTCATAGTACAAATCCTTAGGGATGGGTAGACCTTTGACTTCATGCTTTGACCTTGAGCTTAGGAAAGCCTTGTGTGTGCATATGTATCATATTTGTGAATATTTGCTTTTGTGTGCATACTTGCTTTTGTGTGGTGTGTGCATCATCTCGTCATCTCATCATAAGCATTTCATATTGCGTCTAGTTTTGTAAAACTTAGTTGATCTCTTTGTGTGTAAAATCCTAGACATATCATGGATGTTGGAACAAGGAACACCAAAAGATACACTTTCAAGAAGTCTGATACCTCCGAATTGAGAAAGCTAGGAACTATGGTGTCAGAGGACTTGGGAAAGATATATGGAAAGATCCTAAGCCTTGTCAGGATGGGAATGGAAGAAGGGATTCTCGGTACTTTGGTTCAATTCTACGACCCATTGTATCATTGCTTCACTTTTTCCGACTATCAGTTGATGTCGACTGTTGTACCCCAAAATTTGCCCAACCTTTTCTTTACTTAGTTTATGTTTCATTTCATTGTTCTAGCATATTGCATGGCATAACATTTTGCATTTTTACAGGGGATCAAGAGATGTGTGTGAAACAAGAGGAATGTGCCAAGGGTTCTAAGCCTAATCAAGAGGTTGTATTCAAGTCAACAGGGGGGTTATCATCATCAAAGACAAGTCAAAGCCCTTTGGATAGGCAGATAAGTGTATGTGGTTCACCTTCTGTCTTGGAGGCCGTTTGAAGATCATCTGAGGATCACAAGCCCATGGTTATGAAGAGAGATTATCATTTAATCTCATTGGAGGCCTTGAGGGTCATTGTGGAGTTCATTCAAGTGTTTATACCAAGTGTGAAGAGCTACAGTTGAAGATGGTGCAATTAGGGTTTTCATCTGGTCATCCCTGAGTCAACTGTGAAATTGAAGGAGATTAAGACTCAATTCCAAGTCTTTATGGTCATGGAATGTTGTGTTAATATACAAGGGATATCATTTCAAGATCAATTCATCAAGAAGCAAGAGTGTGAGGAGTTACTGAATTAGGGTTCTCAGTGTAAAATCCCCTATTCAGTGCCTAACTTCAAGACCACCTATCTCAAGATACAAGTCTCATATCATCTTGGCCCCAACATGAAACGTGTAGAGCATGTTCTTAGCTTTCCTTTGAGTACCATAAGTCCTTTATTGGATTTATACAACTCAAGTTATGATGCAGACAAGTTACAGGTCCTCAGATGAATGTGATTTTGGTCAACAAAAGTCAACCAACTTCCAATCCATTTTTGACCTAGAAGTATGTTTCTCCTCAACTTTTTATGAACATGAAAGTTGTTCCTCATGATCTTAGCTTTCCAAAGAGTACTATAAGTCCTTTATATGATTTGTAGAACTCAAGTTATGAGGCTTGCAAGGCAGGGGTATTTACAGGTCATTTTCATTATAGGTCCATTTCACCACTTTGCACACTTCAAATGGAAATCTTTCCAACTTCAAACTTGCTCCAAATAGGGTCATTTACTCAACCAAACATCAAGGCATCAAAGTTTTGGCTTTGATTGAAGAATCCCTAATGAAATTTCCATGAAAAAGGCCTTAAAAGAGAAAAATCAAATTTAATTCATTTGAAAACATTTCGTACCAACCTTGTGCATATTTTGAGTGCCAAACACATTTGAAACACAATGCCATCTTTGGATTAGAGATTTGAGTGCATTTTGTTGGCCATTTTCAAGCTTTCTTCAAGATTAAACAACACATCAAAAACATGCCATAAGACCAAATCAAGGAGCCAATATCAGCCCTTTGATCAACCTACTTCAGATGCAAGCTAAAGGGACCATTTTTACAGCTGGGCAAGGGGAATTTCGTGCACTATTCAAATGACCAGAAAGTGAAAAAGTGAAAATCCAATTGGGCCAAAGAAAACAGAATTGGGCCCTCTTTCCATCTGAATCCAACATACATAAACTCAGCTTCATTCACAAGTCCTAAGAAGTGGTTTTGGAGAGATTTTGAGTGAGAACTGTCGCGGTGAAATTTGGGATACCAAACTATTAATTAGTTTAAATCTTTAATTCATTTTGCAACCGAACTTTGATTTGTCCAAAAGAAGGGATAAAGATCGAAATTCCCACAATGCAATGCAAATGCAAGCTTAGAGAGTTATAGGTTCGGGGGTTGGTTAAACTTAGGGAAGGTACTAGCATCTTAAGTTTCTATAGTACTCTACAGGAACCTCTTGTTTTATGTTTGTTTATTTTATCTGCTTAAGGGTAAAAAGACCTAGGGGTTTATTTCTAAGTATACTCGATAAGATGTCGCATCTTATGCCTACATATCCTTACGGGAGTGGAATCAGAGTATCTGTAGTTCCCCTAAAGGGTTTGAGGAGTTCATTGACTGTGGTCAAAGTTCCTACGGGTTTAGGGTAGTTGTTTGATTGATTTTAGGAGACAAGATGCGTTATCATTTTAAGGGTGATTTAACCGCCACAAGTTGTAGGAAAATAGTCTTTGCATCGTCTTAAGAAAAGGACTTACGTACTCGGATAGGGATCAACGAGGTACACCTTTATCTCTCTTAAGGCAAAGTTCCTACCGTATTGACTGTATTGATGTGGGGTGGAGATTCTATCTCGCTTAAGATGATATGGTATCTTTCTCTAATGTGTTTGAATATTGTATTGATTTGAGTTGTTTGTATTGTGTGTTCTAAGTTGTAAAAGGTAAAGAACAGTCCTTCCTATGGGGAATGATCTATCCTAAAGATCAACTTGAATGGGATCAAGGATCATGTGGGGAGAATGATGCAAATGTGAATGCATACGCACGATTGTTGGGATCATGCGCAGATTCTTCCTTTGGACGGAATGCGATGCAGAACTATAAATTGCGATAAAATTAAATTGCTTGTAAGATAAATTGCGGAAAAAGTAAGACATACACATACGCATGAAAGCGCTGAAGTGTGTGAGAGTGAAAGTGTCGTGGATGTGAATGTGCACGATTGATTGTTGATTCGATTTTATTTTAGTTGAGTTAATTTTAATAGGATTGCTTTTAAACGAGAGATTGGTCTTTTAGACAAGTTGATTTTATATGAGATTAATATTAAAGCCTAAAGTCGAACGAGACGTTATAACGGTTAATTTATCAGGTAACATAATTTATTTATAAAAAGAGCCTAATTAAATGTAATAAAAGTGGTTTATTTTTATCCCTGAAAGTTTTAAATATTAATCATGCAAAAATAGTAATGAATTATAAAAAGTCTTATTATTATTTTTGTGAGCAAACAAATTAATTTATAACATGCTATTTCTTAAAAGATTAATTAATTTATAAAGGAAATTTGTTATAGTATATTTTTTTATTAAGAATCATCTTAAGATTGGTTTACTAAAGTGAAAGAAATGCAATAGCTCATTATTTATTATTAAATAAAGTAACATAAAACCTAAAAACTATATGATTAAATAAAAACTAAATTATTAAAGGTGAGTAATTTATTATTTTAAGGGATTTATTGAAAAAAGTTGTTAAAAATAAAAAGTTAATAAATTATTAATTATTTCAATAAAGGAGTTGATTAAGACGATTAGATTAAACAAATAACTTAATATAGGTTAGAGTGAGTTAATTGGATTAATTATTAAGTTAATTATTATTAGTGTTAAGCGGATTATGATTAGGGGGATGTGTGTGTGATTAGGTGTTTCAGTGTACGGATAAGAAAACAAGCAGAAAGGAAAAAAATGAAAGCGTAAACCGGAAACCCTAGATTCCCTTTTCCCAGATCGACTTCTCAACCTCTCCATCCTCTCCTCTCACGCGATCATGACTGATTTCCTCCTTCTTATGCTTCGACCTGAAATCAAACCGAAAAAATGTCAATAAATTAATATCATGGATAAGGATTGGAGAGTTACCGAGGGTTTTGGTGATGGCAACGGCGCTAGAGGCGACGTCGGGGATTCACGGCGATTTGGACTTGCGGCGGCCGGACGTAGCTTCGGAGAAGATAAGTTTTTTTTTCAATTGCTAGGTTTTCGAACACAGGTTTTCTGTAGTGGTTTTCTGATCGATCCCTTTTTCATCTCTTAGGTCTCTTTTTATAGGTTTCAAAATGAGGATCTTCGACTTGAAAACTGATTAAATCAGTCTTGAATATTTATTGGGTTTTCCTTTTTGGTCTAGACAAATTTTGAAAAGTTTCCTTCTTCGTCCAATCTTATTTAATGTTGTTGATGAGAATCAAACCTATGTGATTCAATTTTGAGGAATCTTTATTGATGCTAGGGAATCTGATAGGATCTGAATAGGATCTCAATTTTGAATAGGGTATATTCTTCGATCGGTTTACTAATCCAAACATTATGTTTCAGCAGGTGTGGATAGCAGAAGATATTGAGCCAGGGGGATGATCAGCCCAGGGCAACATCAACTTGCCTCTTTGACAATTCTATGTTTGCACGAGCTTCAACCAACTCTAAGCTGCTTTGTTTCAACTTCATCGATAAGTTTTCCTTTCTACTTTTCCTCGAAAAAATGTTCTGTTTTCAATTGTTCAAACAACACATGGTACTTGACAAAAGCTCCTTTATATCAAATATATTGCAGGCCGTGTTACTGAATCCAGAAGCAAGGGTAGATAATTCAGCGTCTTTGGTGCATCAATTTACTAGAAGAAGTTCAACATGAGGCTTAGTATCTTCCGCTGCCAGTTTTCCTTTGTAGCATCCTCATCACGGAGTAGGTTAGTCGCTTCTCGACTTGTCTTGTGGTTGTGCTGGTGGATAGTTTCATCATGCCCTGTGGTTTCTGCCTTGAGCTAATCTTGTTGAGTGTGTTCTTCATTGGCTTTCCAGGTTTGCGAAGAGTGCTAGGGGAGCGGTTATAAAGACGTCATGCTTGCTACTTGGTGACTTCCTCACGAACAACTGTTGTTGGTTACCCTGGCTTGGTCCACCAATCAGCAACCTTAGTGTCTCTCTTGCACCTTTCACCACAGCACCAGATTCAGAAAATAGTGGGTTCACAAGTTTTGGATGCATTGGTGGAATACTAGTTGACATTGCAGGGCCAACACTCACAAGATAGCCCTGCCTCGAAGGACGGATACCGATTACTGGGACATGAACAATTGGATCATACATTGGTGGTGTGAAAATGGGAATCTGTTGAGAAGTTGGTAAGGACATTCTGACTAGTGGTTCAAGAAAAAATTGGAGGAAAATGTTGGATGTTATGGTTGAGATGACTTGCTGGAGTTGTTCACTCATATCTTAACAGGTTGTAACAGGATCTGCAGCGTGGCGTTGACGACATCTACTACTATTTTCTTTTAAAGGTGGAAAGGAGGGTACGAATCAGAAAGAAAAGAGTCAACGGAGCTGTGGCGTTCTGGCTGGTGAGTAGTCAAGAGGCCTTGCCGTCTTCAGTTCTTTTTTTGCCCCTTTTGTAAATTTTGTTCCTGATAAAAAAAGATCAACCCACTTTATGACTTAATTATGTTTATGGCAGGCTTTTGGATATTGTCGCTACTGATATTCCCAACAACGACAATACAATCCTGACTCCATTGAGGATACTTTCTGAGGAGATCTCTCACGAGCATCAGAGCTTGAGGATATAACTGGTGTGAAGGTGAAAACTCCTAAGATGACTGAATAGGTTTCTGCGATAGAGGTATTTGCTGATTGACCGGTGGAACTTGCGGGCGAGGTTGGTTGAAATTCTGTTGTGTCATAGTGCTTCTACTGTTGTAGTAATTGGTCTATCCTGAGTCTTGTATGAGCTTGTCTTGTAATTGAATTTGAAATGAGCTGGTAATACTTCCCCTTTTTAAATTCTAATTCCTTCTACCATGATGCAGGTTAATCACAGGCCCGGCGGAAAAACCTCCATTCAACCTGCTATCTCTGTGTTGAAAGCTCAGTTGGACACTGTTATTCTTCTCCTGCATGCTCTGCATCTGCTTCCTGTAACGCTTTGTAGCTTCCGTTTTACACGTTCAACCTTTAAGTCGCGGCGTCTATCCTCCACTTCTCCAAACACTAAAGACTGTAGGTCTAGGCTGAAGATTATGCTGAAACTGAAAGAGTGTGATGTTGTTGTTGTGGTGGCATTAACAGGAAGAAACCCCAGTAGAAAATCTCGATCAAAAGAACTGTATCAATACTATTCCTCATCGAAGCTGTAAATTCCAATGCATCTGATGTCATGAACCGGTCAATAGGGAGCCTTGTACCAGCCAGTGCACAAGCCTCTAAAGAACTAAAGTTCTTGTTGTGGTTGTAAATCTGTGGAGTGTGTAGCTTCTCACCAGGTTCACCGATCAAGTTAGTAAGTGCAGCTTCAAAACATCTTCCCTATAAGTTCTCCAACTGAATTTACCATTCTCAAATTCTCTTTTCAATCTCTTGTCTTGATTTGTACATGCTGCTTATTGTCTATGAAGCTATGAGTTTTGGTGCCATGAATTTAGAAAATACTATGCCCTTGTTACATTTCTCGTGCGTGCTTTTGTAATTTCTAATGATGTCTTTGTGTACTTCTAGTGGCTGTTGTTTGTGGATGGAGATAACACTTGGCGGTTCAAAAAAAGTCTCTTGGAGCTTGAATAGCATTATCGGATTATGACCGGCATCCATCCGTTTTGTGAGTCTCTTCTTTGATTATTCTGTAGCACCGTTATCACCGTCTGTATTTAAGTTCGGTAGCATTTGTATGAGTTATGACCTGTGTGCCCCCTGCGACTTCAAAGTACAATTCGCAATGCTTTGTATTTGTAGAGGCTTGTATAAGAAAACTCTGAAGTGGGTATTTCATAACGGTAGCCCTGCTTGCTGTTGTTTGTTTTGGCAGGTTAACTACACTTATCTTGTGGACAAAATGCTTCTGGTGCAAACGCTCTGAGTGAAAGAGGTAAATGTAGATATCTCGATGCACCGTGTTGCGGTCTGTTTCGGACGGGGAAGTCATCTCACGCTGAGTATGTTACCGTCTTGGTATGCTGGTGTTATTACGAAGTATTTCAAGACTGCATCACACCCTGGCATTGTGTTCGTTGCAGGTTTAGATGCTTGCGGGACGTCATCTCTCACCGTTCCTCAGTGGTGCAGCATAAGGAGGTGTTGGCTTAACAAGATCTATGGCGGTACGGCGATGCGGCTCGTGCAAAAACCGTTGCTGCTGGGTTTTGACAGTGTGACAGAATCTCAGGGCAAGTACCATTGGAGCTTAGTACAACTATGCAATGCGGGATTTAGTACTAATATCCTGTTGTAGCTTTTATTGCCTAGAACATTCTTATAATCCATCCTCTGTAACATTTGAAGTGCTTAGCAGCTTGTACTATACGTATTTGAAGGGTTTACTCCTGCCTTTAATAGTCGTACTTGATGAGTTTGGTTGAGTCCAACATTTGCCATTGCTTGAAAGCATATGTAATGTATCTTCACCGTGGGTCATGATATAAGTAACCTTTCCTGTAACTTTAGTTTGGTGTAATGTAACCTATTTATTTTATGTAATGCATGCTTGTATCTCCAGATTCTTAAGAATTTAAAATTGGATCAAGTTTCCACCCATAGTGAATTGGTATCTTGTTCTTCACACAACATATTTCCGAAAGGTTTGTCTCTTCATGGATCTAACCTCCAAGTAGCATTAATGATAGTTTAAATGATATTGTCCACCGCTTTATATATTGTTGCAAACCGTTAATCATCCGGTAGTTAAAATACACAAATGATTTTCGTCTCCAATAACTTGCGAAGCGTTTTGTGTTAGAAGCAAAGATGTTGTTGCAACCAATTAAGAAGTCTTGAGTTGGTGATATTCCATAAACGTTGGCCAAACTTGCCAAGTATTTCTGTATGTTTTGTCTTCCATTGTTCAAATTGGTTATTTCTAAGAGAACTCTTAGCGTTAGGGTCATCTTGAATAAGGACCAAATGACCTTGTTCGGAAAGATTAGGTTATTAGTTTCACCTCTGCTTTGCATTTTTAATATACCTGCGCATACTTGTTAGTCGTAATAAAATACACATATATATGTAAAAGGGACACATAAAAAGGAAGTGGGATCTTAAGGTCGAAAATTAGGGTGTGACAGATGCCCCTATTTAAGTTACTTCTATCCGACGATATGGAGATCGAAATCTTCGTCTCGACGAGATGGGAGGGACTTAAATACAAACATTGCACGAATTTTAGCCGTAAGATGCCACTTAATGCAAATGATATGTAATGATATGAAAATGCGAGACAGATGGTCCTGTGAGGAAAAGGCGTCACAGGGGAAAACCAGACACGACATGCGAGAAACAAATGAGTAACAAACTCAACGAAGCGGGACTTCACGGGGACAAGATACAACCACCAATGGGAAATCTCCAAAGTATAACGGTAGCACATACGCCTAGGATATGGTGTTTTAACAATAGGTGAGAGAGGCTTGTAATTGAAGGATAACTTATTATCACCACGGAGCAATCCAGATGACGGCAATATCCGACGTGAACTCTCTGATCGAATCAATAATTCAGTTTTGTTTTGTTTTCTCTTTTCTTCTTTTCTCACCATTTTTTTATGTTTTTTTGAAATCCAACTGGAAATAGTAAATGTATAACCTCCCCGAGCGTCGTGGTATGGGTACCATGAGCTGGTCTCAGTTTCTGATGTAGAACCTCCCCGAGCGTCATAGTATGGGAACTATGAGCTGGTCTCAGTTTCTGATGTAGGACCTCCCCGAGCGTCATAGTATGGGAACCATGAGATGGTCTCAGTCTTTGATGTAGGACTTCCCCGAGCGTCATAGTATGGGAACCATGAGCTCGTCTCAATCTTTGATGTAGGACCTCCCCGAGCGTCATAGTATGGGAACCATGAGCTGGTCTCAGTCTTTTTCTGAAATGTTGAAAATTCGTAGATTGTAGAATCATTGTAGTTTGTAATTGTCGTTGTAGACTGTAAATGTAGTTCATTGTAGAACTTCAGATGTAATTGTTGTTGATATAATTTGTAGTTGTAGTCGTGAATTTGTAAATGTAGTTGTCAATGTAGTTGTAAAGTGTCACTGGGGATCTTCGAAAGAGATGTAGGCCGGTTGAATCGTAATGTATGTCTCCTTAAATAAAGATAGACTGATATGATAAACTTCTTTGACTTCTTTGGAGAGATGTCGCTTGATAAACTTATATGAGGACCCACTGGGGGTTCATTCCTGAGGAGCATCTTAGCTGTTGTAAAAATGTGTGAAATCTCAAATAGAGAGAACTATCTGTAAGGTTTTCCATTTACCAAGTCGATAATCACTGGAGATGGGTAAACTGTCTTGCGGAGACTGTCATGTGTCGTTTTGAATGAGATCTTAATCAAAACGAGTTGCTCAAATAAAGAGATTATTTGTAGTCCAAATGTAGCTGTTCAAGAAAAAAATTGTTGAAGAAATGTCTGTCTTCATGAATATCCTCCCTGGGGAATAGAGTGCAAAATAAATGCACACTTAATCCACATTCAAAGGTCAGAGATGTCCATGATGTAATTGCCAAAAACCGAAGTTCGATTCAGGAAGTAGCCGAAAAGAAACTGTCAAGCAAGACTCGACCATTGAGGTATGAACTCAAATGGGATTGTACTAAAATAACCATCTTCCATAAGGAATGAACTCCATGGGGAAAAGAAGCATCACGCTTTTTCTGCCTAGGGTCGACAAATCTAATTGGAGGGATAAGACGCACCCAAACGCCTAGGGATGGCTACAGCCAAAGCGATAGAATAAAACAAACATAGAGAATGCAAAAGAATGCCTATGCCATGTTGTCTACTTATATGCTATGTGGATGCTGACGGACTGGGAGGAGTGAAATGAACATCTCAGGCGGACAGGCACTCGAGCTAAATCTCCACCGACCTTGTCCCTGGATAAAATTAATATCTTGCGGAAACACATGCGATTGACGTTCTCCATGGATGAAATAAACGTCCATGGTCATCCCTTTGTTATTCATATACCGAGTAAAACACGAAGTAGTAAAAAAGGTTTAAATCAATTTGGATTTTGCTATCGGGAAAAAGATTTTGATAAATGAGAAACTTTATTGAATGGCGGTCACTGGAAAGGCGTGACCCCAATTTTATAGTGTTGGAAAATAATAGAGATTACATCAGGGGAATAACAATTTGCTATCCTTAAGTGAATGAGAACTTCCTTAAGCGAAATACTTCTTGACGGCATCCGTATTCACAAGGTGAGTGATTTCTTCTCCATCCATTGTTGCTAACATCAGAGCACCTCCTGACAAGACCTTTCTTACCACGTACGGTCCATCATAGTTCGGGGCCCATTTTCCTCTGACGTCGGTGAGGAAAGACTTAATCTTCTTGAGCACGAGGTCACCTTCTTTGAATGCACGGGGTCGAACTTTCTTGTCAAATGCCTTCTTCATCTTCTGCTAATACAACTGTCCATGGCATAGCGCAGCCATCCTCTTTTCTTCGATTAAGTTCAACTGATCATATCTGTTCTGGCACCATTCAGCTTCTGATAACTTTGCCTCCACCAAAATCCTCATAGAAGGAATCTCAACTTCTATCAGGAGTATTGCTTCCATACCGTAGACAAGTGAAAATGGGGTTGCCCCAGTCGATGTGCGTACCATCGTACGATATCCATGCAAGGCGAATGGGAGCATTTTGTGCCAATCTTTGTAAGTAACAACCATTTTCTGAATGATCTTCTTAATGTTTTTTTTGGCGGCTTCAACAGCCCCATTCATCTTTGGTCTGTAAGGGGAAGAATTATAATGCTCAATCTTGAATTCTTCACACAATTCTTTCATCATCTTGTTATTCAAATTGGAATCGTTATCTGTAATAATTCTGCTTGGCATACCATATCGGCAAATAAGTTGATTCCTGATAAATTTGACAACCACATGTCGAGTTACATTAGCATAGGAAGCCGCCTCGACCCACTTGGTAAAATAATCAATGGCTACTAAGATGAATCGGTGTCCATTAGATGCTTTCGGCTCTATCATTCCAATCATATCAATTCCCCACATAGAGAACGACCACGGTGATGAGATAATATTCAACAAAGTCGGAGGCACGTGAATCTTATCTGCGTAAATCTGACACTTGTGACACTTTCTAGCAAACTTGTAACAATCTGATTCCATTGTGATCCAATAATAACCAGCCCTTAAAAGCTTCTTAGCCATAGCATATCCGTTGGCATGAGTGCCAAAAGATCCTTCATGAATTTCCGTCATCAACATATCCGCTTCTTGTTTGTCAACACATCTCAGCAAGACCATGTCAAAATTCCGTTTATACAACACGTTGTTACTCAAAAGAAAATTTCCAGCCAACCTTCTCAAAGTTTTCTTGTCTTTCTTGGAAGCTCCCAAAGGATATTCTTGAGTTCTAAGAAACACTTCGATGTCATGGTACTAGGGTTTGCCATCTTCGACTTCTTCGACGGCAAAGATGTAGGCAGGTCTGTCAAGGCGTTTTACTTCAATCCGAGGACACTCGTTCCAAAAGTTTACCACAATCATCGAGGCTAAAGTTGCCAACGCATCTGCCATTCTGTTCTCATCACGAGGGATATGATGAAACTCAACCCTATCGAAGAACGGTAACAGTCTTCTAGCATAATCTCTGTATGGGACCAAATTATCATGTCGAGTTATCCACTCTCCAGTGATTTGGTTGATTACCACTGCAGAATCACCAAACACATCCAAATTCTTAATTCTCAAGTCGATTGCCTCCTCAAGGCCCAATATGCATGCTTCATACTCAGCCTCATTATTAGTACACTAGAATGTTAATCTAGAGGTAAATGGGAAGTGGGTCCCTTGAGGAGTCACAATAACAGCACCTATCCATTTTCCATGAGCGTTGACCGCTCCATCAAAGACTAAACCCCATTGAGAACCTGGCTCTGGCCCTTCACCATGTACGGGTTCTTCACAATCTTTCATCTTTAAAAACATAACATCTTCATCAGGAAAGTCATCGTTTGAGGGTTGATAATCCAAAATGGGTTGGTGAGCCAGATGATCAGCCAAAACACTTCCTCTAACAGCTTTCTGAGTATGGTACTCGATATCATATTCAGACAACAACATCTGCCATCTAGCAATTCTCCCAGTCAAAGCGGGCTTCTCAAAAATATACTTGATAGGATCCATCTTTGAAACTAACCAAGTAGTGTGATTCAACATATACTGGCGCAAACGCTTGGCGGCCCACGCCAGAGCGCGACAAGTCTTCTCTAACATAGTGTACCTTTTATCACAATCAGTAAATTTCTTGCTCAAGTAATAAGTGACATGATCTTGCTTCCCTGTTTCATCTCGCTGGCCGAGTACACAGCCCATCGAATCTTCTAAAACAGTCAAATACATAATCAAAGGTCGTCCTTCAACTGGTGGTATCAGGATAGGCAGTTCAAGCTGATATTCTTTGATACTATCAAAGGCCTTTTGACAATCTTCAGTTCAAACATACCCTTGTTCTTTCCTCATGAGCTTGAATATAGGTTTGCACGTAGCATTCATGTTGGATATAAACCTGGAGATATAGTTCAAACGTCCCAAGAATCCTCTGACTTGTTTCTCGGTGGCGGGAGTTGGCATTTCCCGGATAGCTTTCACTTTGTCAGGGTCCACTTCAATCCCTCTTTGACTGACAATAGTTTCCCTGATCGTACTCCAAATGTGCATTTGTTGGGGTTCAGACGGAGCTTGTATTCCCTCAAACGACCAAATAGCTTAGCCAGGTGTTTAACATGATCATCTTCGGTCTTCGACTTAGCTATCATATCATCCACATAAACCTCGATCTCTTTGTGCATCATATCATGGAACAAAGTGGTCATAGCCCTCTGATATGTTGCCCCTGCATTCTTTAATCCAAACGGCATAACTTTGTAACAAAAGGTGCCCCAGGGCGTGATGAATGACGTCTTCTCTCTATCCTCGGGAGCCATTCTAATCTGGTTGTAACCTGAAAAACCATCCACGAAGGAGAAAACCTCATACCTCGCGGTACTGTCAACCAAGATGTCAATGTGAGGTAATGGGAAGTCATCCTTTGGGCTGGCTTTATTCAAATCCCTGTAGTCTAAACACATGCGAACCTTACCATCCTTCTTCGGAACGGGTACAATATTAGTTAACGATAGCGGATACTCGGTAGTGACAAGGAAACCTGCATCAATCTGTTTCTGTACCTCTTCCTTAATCTTTAGAGCCATGTCGGGTCGAGTCCTTCTGAGCTTCTATTTTATCGGTGGGCATTCTGGCTTCAAAGGCAGACGGTGTTCAACTATAGCCGTGTCCAATCCAGGCATATCCTGATATGACCAAGCAAACACATCAACGAACTCTCCAAGCAGATCAATCAGCTGTTTCTTCACATCAGGTTTGAGCAGAGCTCCAATTTTCACTTCTCTACGGATTTCTTCTTATCCCAAATTGATCACTTCCACGGGCTCCTGATGAGATTGGATAGCTTTCTCTTCTTTCTCAAGCAGTCTAGAAATTTCTTCTGGAATATCATCTTCTTCGTCCTCGGCTTCGTACACAGGAAACTTGAAATTTGGAGAAGGCAGTGGATCATTATTCCCAGGATGTATTTTATGTAGCAATCTGCACAAGTAATGTGATTTTTAATAAGTTTTTGTAAAGTGGGAAGTGTGTGTATGCGAGATGCTACTTTATTATTTTCCAACATCGTAAATAAATATAAAACTCAAATGCAAATGAAAGTGATTTATTGATGATAGCAAAACCAAAGAGACACGCCCAACAAAGTCACCTTTGCCTTGGGCAGAGCAAAGGGAATTATTAAAAGTAAGCCCTTATAAATGCAGTTTCTCCTTGGGCAGAGCGAAAGTTTTAAAACAAATGCTTTACTTAGATATATGAATGGCAGCAGGGGCTTCAACCGCACTCCAGTTCTTGACCACAACGCCTGGGGTCACAAAGTCTGGGATGTCCTTATCTGGATCTTCCTCGGTGACGGCATAAACTCCAAAGGTATAGTCAAATTCATCTGAAACATAGCCTGGATCTTCCATATAGGGTTCGTAGTCTTCGTAAGGAATGGAGGACCTGGCAGAACCATCTGATATGTAGCCCTCAAGTTCATCCTCTGACACAACATTAATCTAGGGATGATGGACGACTCCTCCACTATGGAACACTTCATTAATCAGCGGAAACCCTTGACTTTTGGTAGTTTGTTGAATAGAACTGCTGGTGAAACCAAGACCTTTCTTATTTTTGTTCTCTAGCAAAGACAACACCTTTCCCCATATTGTCTGATGACCACTATTCACTACTCGTTGCGCGTCTTTGAATGATGACATAGATGTCTGAGATTCTCGGACGCCCTCGCCCACAATAGACAAAGCTTGAAATTGCGTGCCAACCTCTTCCTCAGCTTCGACATATGAGAATGATGACAAGTGACTTACCACCAAAGCTCTTTCTCCACAAACTGTAACTGTTTTTCCTTCAAAAGCATATTTCAACTTCTGATGCAGGGTAGAAGTAACTGCTCCAGCTTCATGTATCCATGGCCTCCCTAGCAAACAGCTATAGGCGGCACGAATGTCCATGATCTGAAATGTGATCATAAAAGTCTGTAATCCAATAGTCATTGGCAAATCTACTTCACCAATTACAGTTTTCCTTGACCCATCGAAAGCTTTGACAATAACATGGTTTGGCCTCATAGGTGGTCCTTGATAGGATAACTTAGACAAAGTAGTCCTAGGTATTACGTTTAGAGAGGATCCAGTATCGACCAATACACTAGACAGGGAGTCATTCCCGCAATTTACAGAAATATGTAAAGCCATGTTATGCTTCCTCCCCTCCTCCGGGAGGTCGTCTTCATTGAAACCCAGGTTATCACTCGAAGTAATACTACCAATGATGTTATCAAATTGTTCCATAGTCACATCCTGCTCGACATAGGCTTGTCCCAAAATCTTCTGAAGCGCTTCTCTATGAGCCTCAGAACTCATCAGCAACTGTAGCACAGAAATCTTCGACGGGGTTTGCAGAAGCTGATCTGCAACCTTATATTCACTTCTTTTGATTACTTTCAAACATTCATCTGAATTGGATAAATTAGATCCACCAGATTTCCCCCCAACTGGGTCTCTTGAGCCTGATGGTTCGAACAAAACTTCTTTTTCTTTTGGTGGCATAGTTGGGTAAACTCGACCACTCCTTGTCACCCTACTAACATCTGCAATATTAACTACTTAAGGTATGGTGGGCAAAGGCACTTCTTTTCCATTGTCTAGCATAGTAGCATTATACCTGTATGGGATAGCCTTACTGGAAGTATAGGGGACAGGTCCATGCACATTGATTACCAACGGGGTAACAGCCGGCTTTCTGCTATTATACACAATTTCGATACGTTCCACTTCTTTAAAGTGAGGCACTATAACACAAACCTCTTCGGCCCTTTCGATTGAAGTTTTCTGAACATCATCTGCCAAACAGTCTTGAATCATGTTAACAGAGGGTGAACCATGCGGTGGTGTCGCTTGCGCGAAAATGAGGTGCCGGCAAAACAGAAGAGTCGCCACCTTTCGTTATTTATCCCTCAGAGCGGGAAAGGAAACGATCGGAAAAACCTGACGAATAAGGGTAAGACAAGGTCATCGCAACCATTGTCTGGGTTCGGGAGTCGGTTACGCAAGGGGAAGGTATTAGCACCCCTCACGTCCGTCGTACTCGACGGGATCCTCGCTTGTTTGTTTACTTGGACGGGTTGGTTATAATCTATCTACCTATCAAGGCTGGCTGAAAAAGAAAAGAAAAATGACTCGGCAAAGCGTCGCGCTTTATGCCTACGTATTCTCATCAGAGAATGAGAAATCAGAGTCAACGTAGTTCGGCTAACTACGGGGGATTATGGGGAAGGTTGCTCGCTAGGATATCGCATCCTATGCCTACGTACTTTCATCTGGTATGAAAGATCAGAGCAAACGTAGTTCGGGAAACTACGGGTTATCTCCTAAAAGAAGTGTTTTTTATTGTGTTTGCGATTTCAACCGCACTAGAGACTATGACCTGAGAGTGAATGCGTCGCATGTCACCCAAAGGGTACCATACTAAACATCCAGACTGTGGAAAAGAAACTCTCCCTTTCTCAGATAGCTTAAGGCTCGTAACGTACGAAAGAAATCATTCATGATTACTGTATCTTAAGCTGTTTCGAGATGAGAAGAGAACAGGCCCCAACTAGGAGGGAGACTATCGAGTCCTACTGTTGTCATGCCATGGATTCATCCTATGGTTGAGGTTTAAACAGGGAACTCCTAGATGTTGTCATGCATAGGTTTCAACCTAAAAGTCTATCATCAAATCCTCATCAGAGGAAATGAGAGTCCTAAGGGATCATGTCAATGATACACCAAAACAGACGAAAGCATCAGCTTTAACAGTAAAATGCATGCAATGCAAGTGAGGGAGGAAATGTGTGTGGGGCTTCAGCCTCCACAAGCTCGTCTCGACCTCAAGCCAGTCATGAAATAACAGTAATCATGCTGATATAAACAACATGCTATCAAGCAAAAACAGTAAACTGTAATCATACAGACAGAAAATGACATCATGCTATCAAGCAAAATAAACACATGGGCAAGGGAGCTAGGCTCTACCGAATACCCGCAAGCAAAGCCAAGCAATAACAATACAATCAGATGCACTCATGCTCTTAGACTGAACTTATTCTAAATGGGCTTAGTCTAATGCAGCAGACAAATCAGACAAACACACAATACATCAAAGACAACAGAAGAAAGCCTCAGCTCCTCCAGCAGCAACCCAGTCTTCAGACTTCAGAGATCACTTGCTTTCCAGGTATCAACCCTACAACCTGAGTATCAACTCATCTTCTCCCTTGAGCTTCAGCTCCTTTGATCAGCTCTACCTTCAGGCTTCACTATCTTCAGGGATCTTCAGGCATCAACTTGATCTTCACAGAGTCTCCAGACTTCAATAATCTTCAAGGAATCATCCTCTTCAAGGCCTCAGCTTCTATCTTCAATGGCTCCAATGCTCCAGCAAACAAGATTCAGTCAACAAGATGAGGTGGGGGATGTTACAGTACTCACTGACTTCCAAAGGATGCCATTGAGGACTTAACATCAAAAGACAGGCTCTCTCAAAGTTCTACCTTATAGGGCAAGGTCACTAATCCCTCCAAAGGAGAGAGGTGAATACCCTTAAGGGACTCTATGTCACAGAGAAGAAAGGAGGTGAACAAGACACTCCTTGTTTATTAAACAAAGTATTCTATCTAGGGCTCTGCCTATGCCCCTATAAACCTATAAACAAAACAACAAAACTATGCTAAACTCCTCTGCAAGGTCTTCAAAGCTTCCATGATGATCCACAAGGTCTTCAACTCAATCTTCAAAGCTCACACACTCAACAGAGAAGGAAAGAAAACACAACAATACAACTTATGCCTTTAAGCAACACACATACTATCCATACATTCAAAAATCAATGAAAAATACTAAAACACCATGCAATATTCTAGTAAAATTCTAGGGGATTCTATACATACTTACCCTTAACCCATGTATTTCCCATACACTAATTTGGCCTATAAACCCCAAAAATAAAATGTTGAAGTCTACCTATACAACTTAAAACCCTAATTAGAACACCTAAATGTCTAATAATCAAACTACATCAAATTTAATTTCTAAAATCAAGGGATAAATCCTACATGAAACTAGGGTTCAATATCTAACTATACAAAAAAGAATGAATTAAAAAACCTAAGGGAAGGTCCTAAAACAATTCTTACAAGATAAGGTATCAACTAAAGGGAAGAAAATACACCATTTAAAAGAAAATATCACTAAAAATTCCACATTAAAAATAAAATTTCATTTTTATTTTTATATTTTTCTACACAAAATTATCTAAACATAGAAAAAAGAATGAGTAAAAAATCATCATTTATCAATTTTTTATGAATTTATTAAGATTGCAAAAATATTAAGAATTAAAAAAAGAAATAAAAATAATATAAAAGGGAGGGGGGTGGAAATAGAAGGGATAGGTAGTTGTTTCAAATGGGCCAGCGCGCGTGGGGGGTGTGAATAGAACAGAGAGGCCCAGAATCAGTCACTAAACCAAACGACTGCGTTTTGGTTTTTAAAATTCCCTCCGTTTTCTTGAATCGATCTGGGCCGTAGATGAGGCATAATAAGTCAAGCATTCCAGAAATATCCAACGGACGTTGGTCATCGTCCCAAATGGCTCCCTAGGGTTTTCAGACGCAGCCCCTCATGCAAGAACTTCCCCTGGCTCATTCTCCCTCCACACTCAATGATTTTTAAAAATTCCAAAAGGAAAAATGGACTACTCATCAAGAGGAACAAGGTTGGACGAGTAGTTTTCCTTAATTCTCCATGAATCCTTCAAACAGAGAACTTCAAAACTCGGGTACCACCATATTTCTCTGAAATCAAATCTTCTAAAACTCAAAATTGATGATCCAATCTTGTTCTCTATGTTATGCCTACCACCATGAGCTATTGATCATGCTCTAAAGCCACTAATCCAGCCTGTTCTCAATCACAACAGATTCTTGCACCTGCTATCAAACTCCATGTAATTGGCTCTAACTCTCAGAATTTCATCACCTAGTCTAGCCTAGCCATTCTAGACCTAACATGCGATCTATCTATGCTTAATTAAGGTGAAAGAGAGAAGAGAAAGAACCTGTCAAGTGATGATGGTAGGTGATGCTAGGGCACGATTCCAAGCTTGATTCTTCTCCACAATAATCCCCCAATGAAGCTAAACTTTCTGTTTGCACAATTCTGGGATGAGGAAGCTTGCAACAATGACTTTGATCTTGAAATGCAATAATGGAGCACCTTGAAACCCTAGCTCGAATCTATCTCCTCTCTGCTCAATTCACCAAGTTTCACCAACCTTTTCCTCCTTGTGATTCATTCTTTTTATAATGATGGATGGAAACAACTAGATCATTCTAGAATCATCTAGAAAAGTCTTGGAATCTCATGTGATGGTAAGTTGAAAATCTCATGCATCATGCCTTAAACCTTGCAAAATTGGTGTGAAATTCTCCTTATGTGAGATATTGAGAAGGAATGAGTGAAAATCATGCCTTCCCTTGCCTTGTGCTATGATTCCCAAAGGTGCCTTAATATGCAAGTTTCAATTTTCCAAAGCATGTCCCATTTTAAAGCCTCAAATCAAAATTCTATTTAAACCAATGTTCTCAAAATGATGTTTCCAATCAAAATGATATATTGGATGACCTATTTTGGATTCCTAGATCTTCCAAACCAATTTTCATTTTCAACTTTTTAAACTTATATGCCATTTTTAGTTCATTTTTGACCAATCATGCAAATCCATGCTATGAGCTTTTCCAACAATTTATGACCTTCTTTCTAGACTTAAAATCACATTTTGAACAACTTTCATGTTTTGAGTTTTTCCATTTGAGGCTTGGAAGTAGGAGTTTTAGGCATTGGCTAAAATGACCTATAACTGACAAATGACCAAAATACCCCTGTCTTGTTCAAACCATAAGTTGAGTTCCCCAAATCCTATCAAGGACTTCTACCACTCAAATTAAAGCTAAGAATATGCCCTCCAACATTCATGTTGACCAAGAAATCATAGGAATCATCCTACTAGGGCAAAAGTTGTCTGCAAGTTGGGTGACTTTCAAGGACCCAGATTCACACACCTCTACTGACCTGTAATTTGTCAAAACCATAACTTGAGCTATGTAACTCCTATCAAGGACTTCCACCACTATTAAAGCTTATAAAAAGCTCTATAACATTCATGTTGTGGGGAAGATGAGATATCAATCACATCTTGAGCTAAAACTGCCTGGAAGATAGGGATCAAACTAGGGTTTTTCACTGACAATCCTCAGAAAACCCTAACTCAAAACTTCTCAAACTCCTCAATCATGATGAGTTGGTCTAGGAATCATCTTTATAACATATTTATACATCATTCCATGATCTCATGGCCCTTGGGTTAGGTCTCAACCTTCTCCAAATCTTCAGTTATCTTAGGGTTGACCCAGTCAAAACCCTAATTCTACCAATCATGGTTGAATCTTCTGAATCCTTGCCTAATGACCTCTCTGGGCTTCATGATGGCTATCAAGACATCTCATAGGCTTTCTCAAAACATCAAGTTCATTCTCAAAGTCTCAGAATCATCTGAGGGGCCCCCACAACTCTCAAGCTATGAAGCACACAACCCTGGTTTCAACCAATTCCTCTGAGGATCTCTTTGAACTTTCTGATGAAGGTATCAACCTGAAAAACACTTGATGGATAAATAATTGTTGGTCAAATTTTGGGGTGCAACAGCTGCCCCTATTCAAACGGCTTGAACCTAACTGGGTGAGAAGTGAACGACTCTCAACCAATCAAGGTGCGAGACGATTGAATACCGGTAAACCCGAAAATTTGCCAACTGCACGAGCACACGGTACTTTGCGGGGAACAAATCTTCGAATATTGCAATGCTAGCTGCACGGCCGCTAGCTGGAGAGATACTGATCTGACATCGCCGCCAGTTATCCACATCAACTTCTTCTGACATTGCCTTCAGACAACTGCAACATCCAACATCGCCGCTGGAAGACTAAATCACCTGACATCGCCGTCGAGAACAACCGTAACTCGGGGAAATAAGCGTCCAACATCGCCGCCGGAGACCTAAACCTGAATCACCACGTTACCCAACATCGCCGCTGGAGAAAATACAATAATGAACAAAATACTCCGCATCGCCGCTGGCGAAAATACATCTCTGAACAAAGTACCCCGCATCGCCGCTGGAGAAAATAAAGGATCTGCATCACCTAACATCGCCGTCAGAAGACTGGATCACCTTGATATGCCCAACGTCGCCGTCGGAAACAAACATCCTCTTGGAGACACTCGACATCGCCGCCGTACAAACATCATCTTTGATGGGGATTTAAAGAGTCTGACCTCGCCGTCAAACAAACGTATTCTGAACAAATCTAACCTGGGGTTCACTCCTGGTAAATGGAACAAAAGGTACACTTGGAACTACTCTGTTGGGAATGAGAGACTTAACCGAGCATACTCTGATCTGGGGTTCACCCTCAGAACCATAACGAACATCAGAATACTACTGCACACTGCCCGCCGTAGAACTTCAACATTAAAGACATATGAAACCCTGGCCCCTGGCCACTCCAGATCCGCTGGAAAAAATATTCAAGTATTTCCGAATATAGATGGAACCCTGGCCCCTGGCCACTCCAGATCCGCTGGAGAATCTTCAAGTATTTCTGAAGATAGATGAAACCCTGCCCGTCGGCTATTCCAGCTTCAACTAGAAAGAACATCCTTGGCCTTCAAGGATGTAAACTTTGCCCGTCGGCAACTCTGCAGGAGGCACCTTCGACTTCAGTCTAAAGCAATGGTCCTTGACCTTCAAGGATACATGGATATGCCTTCAGGCAACTCCGCCTCTGCTATAGAGCATCCGAGACTTCAGTCAGGGATATACATCGGCCTTCAGTCCGAAAAATGAATCCTAGGTCATTCATGACCTTGGGGATAACCCTGCCCTTAGGCACCTTCGCTTCAGCTTAGGAAGTCTGCGACTTCAGTCAAAGAAATGGTATCCTGAGCCATTCATGACTCTACGGGGATTCAACACTTTGCCTTCAGGCAAACTCCGCTTCAGCTGGAGAAACATCTTCGACTTCAGTCAGAAGAAAAACTATTCACTTGATCACGATCAATCATCACCTCAGGACAACTGACTTGGTCTTCAGGCCAACATGGAACACTTTGCAAACAAAAGCTGCATTTACAAGCTCCTGAACCCTGTCTTCAGGCAAACGTTGATTCATCAACCAGGAAATCTGAATCCACAGGAACATTCTGATACCGCCTTCAGGCGCTTACAGAGTCAATCCTCAGATTAGACATCACTGTTGGGGCAGACATATCACGCTGCTAAGGACTTCAAGAATCATCTTGAACAAACAAATCCGTCAGGCACCTTCAAGAATCATCTTGAACCGATAACCATTCTGGAGACTTTATTCTGCTGGATACCCCAGGAATCTTCCTGGGCAACTCTTGCTAGGGACGCTACTGGGGAGCTCAAGCATCATACTAGGCGAACAACTCGGGAAGCTGTACTGAGGTCTTAAGAATCATCTTAAGCAAACGGCTCTGCTGAGGAGTTCAAGAATCGTCTCGGACTGAAGACTTCGCTGGGGATCTCAAAAATCATCTTGAGCGAGCGACTGTGGGGATTACACCGGGGTCTTAAGAATCATCTTAAGAAAGCGACCTTGTTGGGGAGAATATCAGGGATCGTCCTGAGCAATTGGTCTCTTGGTGGAACACCTGTAAGACAAGAATGATAGTAACCTAGATCATGCTTATGATGCATATGTTTCTGCGCTATGCCCCACACGGTGGGAATGATATGCGTTTATGCTAAATGTTGTGCAATCATGCACAATGCTATGCAATGTTAAATGCTATGCAGTCGTGCACAATGATGCGATCCCGTCAGCAAACTAAATGCTGGGGGGAGATCCTCCTGTCAAGGAGAAAGAACTGCTCAGATAGAGGAGTCATCCTGCTGAGGAGAACGTGGGCACGCCGATATCAATCGGGCTCTGTCTGGGGAACTGATCTTCCGCGGACTGCTGCAGGGAAAATAATATCAATCGCGAGAATGAACTGTGCGGCCGTCTCGGCTACTCTTCTGGGGATAGCCACTCTATGGGGAAACAACTTCAGCTGCTTCACACTCCGCTGGGGAAAGACCAATCATGATCTGATCAACCTTCAAGGACTCGGCCCTCCTGGACATCTGCAAACTCGGCTGAGGAAGGAGAAGTCATTCTGCTTCGCAAAAGGGAGTACGACTCTGGGGAGATACGGCATCAGCTGTTCATCATCTGCTGGGGAAAATCCACTCATGGTCCCAACTGCTTCCAAGGATTCTGCTTTTCTGCGTACTCAGCCGGGGAGAGAAATCATCCTACTTCACTGGAGGGTACGACTCTGATGAGGAATTTTAATTTCGCTGGGGAAGAAAGAATCATCTGACTTCAGGGGAGAGTGCAACTCTGCAGGGGAATACAACATCGGCTGTACCAACATTCTACTGGGGAAGAGGGAATCGTCCAACTTCAGGAGAGAGCATGACTCTGGTGGGGAATCTCAATTCCGCTGGAGACTTTACTGGGGAAACACGAGCTTCGGCACCCGAACACTTCTATGAAATCTGCACTTGCGACCCGGTGCTGGGGAAAGACGACATCATTCTTCGGTGCTTGGCTCAGCTGATGGGGTGACGCTCCTTCAGGATGCGTCGGCTTGGGGACGAGAATCCTCTCTGCCTGGGGAGACATATCAATGCTCACTATTTACGTTCAGATTCTGCGGAGGAGAGACTACTGAACTCTGCTGGAGAAGGAGGGCTTGCCCTGCTTCGGGGGTGCGCACGGCATATCTTCTGGAAGGTGCTACACCTGCAACAACACAAACAAACAAGACAAGATTCCCTCCTCAAAGGGTTCTATCCAGGTTATTATCTCGTGACAATATTCAGTTAATCAATTGTTTCAACAATCAATGGGCCTAGGCCCGCAAGTTTATGTATGCGCATTTTATCAAAAACATCGGCGTTTTCATTCGCAAATAAAACAGATAAATGCTAAACAGTCAAACAGAATTGCTGAATAATGTGCATTTTATTGATGATGAACCCCTGAATGGGCAAAAATGTTTTACAACAGAGGCAAGCTCCTGGAATGAGGAAGCCGCGCAAAAAAGAAAACATAAATATACATCAGTATATACAAATGTTGGCAATCGAGGCGTAGACGAACACCATGAGTTGATCCCTCTAAGACCCACTCGACTTCGATACTTCTCTGACGCTTCAGTTTTGGAAGAGATTGATTCAGATAAACGGCCCTCAGGTCTTCCGAACCACTAAACAATGAAAGTCCATACGCGGAACGCAGTCATTTGCTTATTCAAATCCCTAACTTTTGCGTGAACCGCCCTTTACGGGTTTTCAATTCACCGGGATACCCTTTTTTGCCGAAGCCGCCCAGTGTAGGTTTTCGACTTCGCGGGTGTACATTTTTTTCAATATATCCCTAATTTTTGCCCGAACCTTTTATTCTGTTTTTGGTTCGCCGGGATGCCCCTTTTTTGCCTGGACTCTTTCTTTTTTGTCCAGCGGGTCTCTTTCAAGCAAAGTATTTTTTAACTGCGTCCGCGTTCACCGGGGATGCAAAATCTTCACCATCCATCGTAGATAACAACAAAGCTCCTCCTGAGAAGACCTTGCGGACGACATACGGCCCTTCGTAATTCGGAGTCCACTTGCCCCGGTGATCGGAGTGTGGCGGAAGAATCTTCTTCAGGACGAGATCACCCGTCTGAAAGCTTCTGGGACGCACCTTCTTATCGTAAGCTTTCTTCATTCGGCTTTGGTACAGGCGACCAAATGCAATCGATGCTAACCTCTTCTCGTCCATCAGGCTGAGTCGGTTTAAGCGATTCGTAATCCATTCTGCTTCGTCGAGTTTTACATCAGCCAAAACTCGCAAAGAGGGAATCTCCACTTCTAACGGTAGGACAGCTTCCATACCGTACACCAAGGAGAAAGGAGTTGCCCCGGTCGACGTACGCACCGTCGTACGATAACCGTGCAAGGCAAACGGCAGCATCTCGTGCCAATCTTTATACGTCACAACCATCTTTTGAACGATCTTCTTGATGTTCTTGTTGGCCGCTTCCACAGCGCCATTCATCTTCGGCCGGTAAGGAGATGAGTTGTGGTGTTCAATCTTGAAGCTCTGGCACAGCTCCTTCATCATCTTATTATTCAAATTCGAACCATTATCAGTAATGATCCGCTCGGGAATTCCATAGCGACAGATGATGTCCCTCTTTATGAATTTAGCTACTACCTGCTTGGTCACATTAGCGTACGAGGCTGCCTCCACCCACTTGGTGAAGTAGTCGATAGCTACCAGAATGAAACGATGACCATTGGATGCAGTGGGCTCGATCTTGCCTATCATGTCGATGCCCCACATGGAGAACGGCCAAGGGGAGGACATGACATTCAATGGGCACGGCGGCACATGAACTTTATCAGCATAAATCTGGCATTTGTGACATTTCTTCGCGAATCTGAAGCAATCCGACTCCATAGTCAGCCAGTAATACCCTGCTCTCAGGATCTTCCTCGTCATGGCGTGCCCGCCGGCGTGCGTACCAAATGTGCCCTCATGGACTTCCTCCATGAGCATACTCGCCTCTTTTTCATTCACACATCTGAGTAGCACGAGATCGTGGTTTCTCTTATACAGCACCCCATCAGGATTGAGATAAAAGTTTCCAGATAGCCTCCTCAGCGTCTTCTTATCCTGGGTGGACGCACCCGCAGGATACTCCTTAGTCATAAGGAAGGTCTGGATGTCGTGGAACCATGGCTTGCCGTCAGTGGCATCCTCGATTGCAAAGATAAATGCCGGTCTATCAAGACGCGAAAGTACAATTCTTGGAGCCTCATTCCAATAATTGACTTTATACATGGAAGCCAACGTGGCTAAAGCATCAGCCATTTGATTTTCATCCTGGGTACATGATGAAGTTCCACTCGGTCGAAGAACGGAAGCAGCCTCCTGGCATAATTCATGTACGGCACTAAATTCGCTTGACGAGTTTCCCACTCCCCTTTAATCTGATTGATTACAAGCGCTGAGTCACCATATATGTCTAGATTCTTGATTCTCAAATCAATTGCCTCTTCTAGACCCATAATACATGCTTCATACTCTGCTTCATTGTTGGTAACTGGAAACGTCAGTCTCGCAGTAAAAGGGATGTGGGATCCGTGAGGAGTCGTGATGATAGCCCCGATACCACTTCCGTAGGAATTAACCGCTCCATCGAATATCATCTTCCACTGAGACTTCCTATCTGGCCCCTCATCGGGCAATGGCTCATCGCAATCCTTCGCTTTGAGAAACATGATATCCTCGTCAGGGAATTCGAACTTCATTGGCTGGTAGTCCTCGATTGGTTGTTCGGCAAGGTAATCAGACAATACGCTTCCCTTAATGGCTTTCTGAGAGACGTACTGAATATCATATTCTGTTAACACCATCTGCCATCTGGCAATCCTGCCCGAAAGAGCCTGCTTCTCGAAGACGTACTTGATCGGATCCATCTTCGAAATTAGCATAGTGGTGTGATTGAGCATATACTGTCGTAGACGTTTGGCAGCCCAAGCTAATGCACAACACGTCTTCTCCAGCATCGAGTATCGAGATTCACACTCAGTGAACTTTTTACTCAAATAATAAATGGCATGCTCTTTTCTGCCCGTCTCGTCGTGCTGACCGAGAACACACCCCATACTATTCTCCAGAACCGTCAGGTACATGATCAATGGTCGTCCAGCCACTGGGGGTATCAAGATAGGAGGTTCTTGAAGATACTGCTTTATTTTATCGAATGCCTTCTGGCAATCCTCATTCCAAGTAATCGCCTGATCTTTCTTTAAAAGCTTGAACATCGGTTCACAAGTGGCCGTGAGCTGAGAGATAAACCTTGCAATGTAGTTTATCCGGCCCAGGAAACCACGAACTTCTTTCTCTGTTTTTGGCGCTGGCATTTCTTGGATAGCTTTTATTTTCGCAGGATCAACTTCAATCCCTCGTTCGCTAACGATAAACCCCAATAACTTTCCGGACCGCACTCCAAAAGTGCATTTGCTAGGATTCAGCCTCAGCCTGAACTTCCTAAGCCTTTCAAACAGCTTCAACAAGTCGACCAGATGCTCTTCCTCCGTTTGGGACTTCGCAATCATGTCATCAACATAGACCTCGATCTCATGATGAATCATATCATGAAACAAAGTAACCATTGCTCGCTGGTAAGTGGCCCCTGCGTTCTTCAGACCGAAGGGCATTACCTTATAGCAGAATGTGCCCCAGGGGGTGATGAACGTCGTTTTCTCCATGTCCTCCGGTGCCATCTTAATCTGATTGTAACCGGAGAAGCCATCCATGAACGAAAACACGGAAAACTGGGCTGTATTGTCGACCAACACATCGATATGAGGCAACGGGAAATCATCCTTAGGGCTCGCCCTGTTCAAATCCCGATAATCGACGCACATGCGTACCTTACCGTCCTTCTTCGGTACAGGCACTATGTTGGCGACCCACGGAGGGTAAGTGGTAACGGCTAGAAATCCTGCGTCCAACTGCTTCTGGACCTCTTCTTTGATTTTTACAGCCATGTCTGGTCTCGTCCTCCTGAGCTTCTGCTTGACTGGAGGGCAATCTTCCCGCAACGGCAGGCGATGAACCACGATATCAGTGTCAAGTCCGGGCATATCCTCATATGACCAAGCAAAGACGTCACTATACTCTCGAAGCATCTCGACCAGTCTATGCTTGACATCATTCTGCAGCGCAGCCCCTACTCTGACATTTCTGACGAGCTCCTCAGAACCCAGATTTATGATCTCAATATCCTCCTCGTGAGGCAGAATAACCTTCTCCTCTTGTCTCAACAAGCGGGCCAACTCTTCCGGAAGGTCTTCGTCTTCATCAATCTCATCCTCGGCTTGATAGATCGGGCAATCAAAGTCGTAGTGAGCCGTAGAGGGTCCAGAGTCAATGTCATCTGTTACGTGGATCCTGCAATAACAAGGGTTAAGTTTAAAGCAGGAATATGCAGGTTAGCACGAACCTCGTTGCCGTTTTGATGTTTTTTTTTTTTGAAATAAACATAAAACAGGAATAACAGAGAACACAATATTTGATTACAAAGAAAACGCCTTTTATTTATTAACAAAATGCATACACATAATCCAACAAGGCCCTGACAGTAAAACCACTATGCCCCGGGCAGGACATAGGGTTGTACAAAGATTGTAAAAAGCAAATCATTACTCTTCACTTGTCAGCTTGATAATCTCCTTGATGGTCCAATTGTGGAGGCGCTCGCCTGACTTGCTCGGTTGAATCCAGGCGTCAAGATCACAATCACTGTCCCCACTGTCCTCCGACGCTGCGTTGATGCTCTCGAAAATTACTCCCCCCTTGGTGAATAGGATCGGCCCTTTCCCACGAGACGAGCTGCCAGAAGAAGATGAAGCTTCAGCTTCCGGGGAATATCCCAATCCAAACTTATCCTGCTTGACGGGTATATCCAAAACATGCCCCCAGCCTGGGGTGGAACCGGCTTCGACAACGGCCCGAGCTTCCTTAAACGAGGAGAGGTTCAATTCTTGCCTCTCTGCGACGACAGGAGCCACCTCCTTCACCCTGACAGTTTCAAATGCCTGGCAAAGAGTCTCATGGATCTCACCATCCATTTCAACGTACTTAAAGGACGACAGGTGGCTTACCATGATGTCCTCCTCTCCACAGACTGTCACTATGCTGCCCCCAACAGCATATTTAAGCTTCTGATGCAGCGTGGACGTTACGGCGCCAGCAGAATGGATCCATGGCCGACCTAAGAGGCAACTATAGGCGGGCATGATATCCATGATATAGAAAACTGCATTGAACGTCTCTGGACCGACTTGAATTGGCAGGGTCAATTCTCCGAAGACGTGGCGCTTGGTTCCGTCAAAGGCTTTCACGACCAGATCACTGGGCGTGCACAGCAGTCCACGGGTATCCAACTTCATCAGTGCCTTCTTCGGAAGCACGTTAAGCGAGGAACCCGTATCCACCAGGACGTGTGACATAATTGTGCCTCTGCACTCTATCGAGACGTGCAAGGCGCTGTTGTGATCTCTTCCCTTAGGAGTCAGCTCTAGATCTGTAAATCCCAGCCCATTACCAGCATTGACATGGGCTACTACTTCCTCGAGTTGATTTACTGATATCTCCTGCGGCACATATGCAGCATTCAATACCTTCAATAATGCATTGCGGTGCGCCTCAGAGCACAACAACAAGTTAAGAATCGAGATCTTCGACGGAGTCTGATGAAGATGATCTACAATTTTGTAGTCACTCTTCTTGATTAGTCGCATGAACTCTTCAGCATCTTTAACCAGCAAGTCCTTCTCTGCCCCTGCGGGGACCTCTTCAACAGCTTTACCTTTACCCTTATCCACAGCATCAGCCCGGACCACTTTCTCTGCTGCAACCTCTGCTGGCGCAAACACCCTTCCGCTTCTAGTGATACCACTGATTTCGGTAAGACTCTGCATGGTTGATCCGAACGGCTCAAGCTCTATCTTTTGACCATTACAATAAACCTCGGCGCCATAATGCCATGGAACGGCATTGGTACTCTCGAATGGGATTGGTCCGGCCCTGGTGATGGTAATAGTAGGCGGACGAGGCGCAGAGATAGTAATAGGGTGGCGAGGAATGGTAATGGTAGCAACTTCGTCTGCTTGCTTCAACACAACTTCCCCTGATGCACTCTCGACGCTCCGGCTGAATTGCAAAATACCCTCGGACATCAGACTTTGGATACCTTCGATCAGCTGCTCACATTCGTCAGGAAGTGTAGCACAAGCCATACATAATTCTCCACATCCAGGAAAGAAGCCCTTCTTCAGCAACTTAGCCTTGACAAAACTCAGCGGCGTCTTCAAATCTTTGACATCGGTCAGCAAGTCTGAACTCTCCTCAGTGATAACAGCATTCACTCCGCCCCCCTTATGATGAGGCATTGGATTTTTGGTGACGTTGGGCACGTTGTCAGAAAAGTTGATAACCTTGGCGTCCACCAAGTCATGGACTTTGTGCTTAAAAGCTTTACAATTCTCAATCGTATGGCCTGGTGCCCCAGTATGGAATTCACAAGTAGCATTGGCATCATACCCCGGTGGTGGTGCCCCTGTTAAGGGAGCCATTGTCCTCTTTTGAACTAATTGGAGTTGGAGCAACGTTTGTGTCATACCCTAAATTTGTCCTACCTTGTATATTACTGTCACCTGTACATTCGCCCACTAACATTATTCCAAAATCCAAAAATATGTCCCCTCTGCTCGTGGTTCAAGGTTGTGTAAGGTGACTCAGGCAAGTGATGAGTATTATTCAGTGGTTTTGACCTAATCTCGGTTATGAAAAGTTCGGTTCTAAGATTAAGGTTCGGGTATGATTCAAGTGGTGCAGGTTTGAGCCTTTAATTAAGGCTTATACCTATTTAAGTTAGCTGTGGGTAATTCAAGTTCTCAGACTGCATCAAGACAAATGCTCCATAATTGCATCAAGACAAAGGCTCCATAATTGAAAATCATTAGAGTTTGATTCAACGGTGAATTAAGAGATTTTGGGCAGTATACTAAAGTTCATACTTCAGGTCTAGATCCTTTGATTTTAAAGGAACTCTCTCGCTTTAGAAAATTCATAACGAAGTTTCGTTCTCTTAAAGCTTAGATGGCAAAATTCAAGTATTGAGTATGGGGTGAGTTCGAGTTATGCTCATTTTAAGTAAAGGGATTTAAGAAAGTTGAAGTTAAGTTCTCATTAGAAGTTCACTCTTGTTTGTTATCTTTGAAACAAAGAGACAAGGAAATATCATGAGTTAACTTTAATGTCCAAGCATGGAGAATGAGAGGGGTAGAAATGGTAGTAATTCAGGATCCAACTCATTGCAAGGTAGGTACCCATTTAAATAATAAATTGAAGATTGCAATTTCAAATTAGACAAAGCAAAGGTACTCATGTCATAAATTACAAAGTTTCTTTAGAGTTTACAAGGTTTGGCTTACAAATATTTAGCTATTGCATTTAAATGTTAAGCTAATCCTAAGCTGAACCATATGTCAAGTCTTCCAAAATTTATTCCCATATCATCCACCAAAGCCTTGTTCTTATCACAAGCTTCACTCCAAAGCAATACAGCCCGTGTCGTCATGCTACGGATCTTCTTCGTTATCCCGGGTTTCCATGACGCCTCATCAAAAGCTTCAAGACGATCCAAAGTGTTCTCGTTTTTTTTCCACCTACAAAAATCAAAAAGAACCATTACGAGTAAAGGTATTGAATTTAGACAAGTCATGGTAAATACAAAAACAAGGGCTAAGATTTCCTTCATTTTATATCCTTGGATTACATAAGCTATTCTTGAACCATGATTTTCCAGCAGTCAAGCCAGTCCAAAAACGGTACGACATGCTGCAATGTACTTATCTCCAAGTTGCAGCAGACTTGGGGAGAACAAAACAGATGATGCCGAATTCCCAATAGCACAATTGACCCTTCAAACTTGCAGCATGTTTCACACAGCAGCTCCCAACAAATTTTAATCCAACCGCAGCAATAAGCATGGCCCTGCAATGAATCGTAACGCAACTTGATTGGAACCTCACTGTACAACAGAAATACACATCCCACCACGTTGTGAGGTACCTAAAAAGGACAGCATCACAGCAATAAATATGAACTTTTTCCTAAACCTTTAGCAAGTCTGGGTACCGTGTACGACTCATCTCCAAACCTGCATAATACCACAACCAAAATCCATGTCATTTACGGCTTGCAGTGTGGAAATAAGGGGATAAAAAAAAAGAGAGAAAAAAGTACCTTCTCACAGCAGACACCAAGGACTGGACCCCACACAACAAAAAGAGCGTACATCATAACCACACCTCCAGCCACGACCTGCAGAAGGACAGTTCATAGTGTGTTAGTCCATCACAGCCACCTCCAAATAATCAACAGAAAAATCATGCATATGGCTACCTCCAAACCGTCACAATTTTCTGTTCATGACCACTAAACCACACACAAAGGGAACACCCACTCGCACAAAAACCAGTACCTGTGTATCGTACCACCAACCTTTTGCAACAGAATAATGAATCGTGGATGATGCATCCATTACCATAGAAGAGGACAGTATTAGCCACAACATAATTCTACAGCTCAGCATAACAGAATCACTACCTCCAAATGTTCAATAAAATTCCTAAACTAACCTCTAACAGAATTTGGATTCATTTCCTATTCTACCCTCTAAAAATTCTCCTACAAGGACCACTCTTTCCTTCATAGTCGGGGGGGGGGGGGGGGGGGGCTTGGAGAAGAGGAACTAAAAAAAAACATCATCATTTAAGAAAAATAGATCCTTCTTTTCTTTCTCCAGCAAAACCGAAAAAACTTCAGTAAATAATCACTCAACCTTCATGTCATCCTGGGGGGAATTTTCTCTTCCTTGAAACAACATCCAAACTCCACAAAACCACAAACATCCACCATCATTTCAGAGAAAAAAAACCTCAACTCATCCTTTTATTTCCTTCAAATAACCTTCAGCTTCAAACAAAAAGGGGGTCCAATCTTCACCTAACAACAAAAAAACCAAAACCTCACTTGAAAATGATTTTCAGAAACCCAACTGATGATATCTTTCTTACATAAACAATCCAGAAACTCATTCTTAAGAAAAAACGCAACACCTTCAACTCTAATCTGAGGGAAGGAGGAACCTCACCTATCTCTTTCTTCAACAACCATCTCTGACCTTGATCTTTCTTCAACATAATAGAACCAAACTCCTCAACCTGCAATCTGAGAAGAGGTTCCTCAAAACATTCTTCCTCACCCTTCATCAACACAAAACCCTCTTATCTTCAAGAATCAAAAACCTACAACCTGCTTCATCTACCCTTTCTTTCAACTTCAAAAACATCAACCCAGAAAACTCCTTAAAGCTTCACTCACCATCACCTTTGAACTCCACCTTCCACCCTCGAATCACAATCCTCCCAGAAACTCTTTTACTCACAAACCCAATTCTCACAATCGAAAATCAAAATCCCCCAACCATTCTCGGTCTTCCAAATCAACGATAACAATAAAACCCACATTATTCTTCATACCTCAACCCGTTCTTTACCAGACCTCAACCCAGTGACCGAAATTCTTTTCCAAATCCTGGACCTCTTCCATTTTCTGAGACATGAAGCTTTAAACCACTCCTCAAAGCTAAAATCAGATCTGAAACCGAGGAAATGAT
The DNA here is from genome assembly GCA_963859935.3 of Lathyrus sativus. Lineage (NCBI taxonomy): Eukaryota > Viridiplantae > Streptophyta > Magnoliopsida > Fabales > Fabaceae > Lathyrus > Lathyrus sativus. The sequence goes on from OZ012741.1 coordinate 203,118,313, forward strand.
TTGAGAGATGAGTCAAGATAGAAGAAGAGATAGTGAAACCTAACAAGTGTTAGTACTTACCTGAGAACGGTTGAATGAAAGACGGAGGATACAAGGACAAATTGTAAGAAGGTAGCTTTGATTTAAATCGTTTTTCTGTTTTACGAGCTGGTGTGTCTATGACATTGCTTATTCTGTCTGGATCGGACGCTTCTGCGTGCTCCCATGGCGGCCGTATTCGAGATGGAGACGTTTGAGAGAAGGAGATTTTGTTTAACGAATGATTATTCCAACCCTCGTGGTTCTTGGACCGTGCAGGTAATGGGCTCGGTGGAGCCCATGTCATTCTCATGATGATTTGCTTTTCACAAAAGCCTGGGATTTCGGTTTATCCCCTCTTTTTCTTTCCTTATCTTTGTTTTTTTACATTTTTATCTTAATCAATACTTTTTCATAAAAAATATTAATAAGGTTTAATGTCTTGATAGATTTCATTATTTACTTTTTTATATACTTCTTTACTATTTAACCTAATATATCTTATCTAGTTTGATTACGCTTGGTAGGAGATTTTTTAGATTATTTCGCTTCGATTTTTCCCTTCTTTTTGTGTGAGGTCGATGACGATACTCCAAGTTATAACTTTGTCAATTTATTGACGAGTAGTGACAAACCCGAGACCGTTTTCTCTTTAACTTCTTTCATTTTCGTTTTTTATCGATTTCTTGCTTATTTTAGTCAATGACGACTTTAATAATTATTATCGGTCAAATTATTGATAGATGATAATTTTAGTCGAGACTATTTCACTTACACTTCCAATTATCTTTTTCAAACATTTTCTCGATCAAACTTCGAAAGAAGGAGGTTCCTGGAGTCTAGCATTCCTTGAATTTTCGAGTGAATAATTCTCGAGGCACGCCCTTTGAGTTATTATTCATTCAATCTTTCGACCTTTTTAAATATCTTTTTTCGATTCACACTTCGAAAGAAGGAGATTCTTGGAGTCTAGCATTCCTTGAATTTTCGAGTGAATAGCTCTCGAGGCACGCCCTTTGGGTTGTTATTCACTCAACCTTTCGCCTTTTTCAAACTCAATCATTCTCAGCATTCTCCTAAGTCAAATGCTCGTCCGCATTCGCAACCCATTTCTTTCACAATTCCTCGTGGTCTCGATATTAGGAGCACCCTCAGGGACTAATATCGTTTCTCACAACCTTAACCCTTGACACGTCGTCAAGCCGGTTCCATCTTCAATCAAATCTTCGACACGTCGTCAAGCCATTTCAAAACAACTTCCTTTTGGCCTCGCATGCCATTCTTCGATTCAATCCTTTCGCAAACTTACGAAAGAGGGATATTCTTAGGATCTAGCATTCTTTGAATATTCGAACGAGTAACTCTTGGGCACGCCCCCGAGTTGTTATTAGTTCATTCTTTCGATTTCAAAACATCCAATTCTTATCTTCAACTTACTCAACTCAATTTCCGAAAGAACTGAGTTCTTGGGATCTCGCATTCCTTGAATTCTTGAATGACAAGCTCTTGAGGCACGCCCTTAGGTTGTTTGTCAGTCACTCTTTCGTCCCCAACTCAACTTCAACCCATTTCAAACCCCATATTTTCGTGGTCGTTACCACGAACTACAGACGCTCTGATTCTTTATTCATTCGTTAATATAAGATACGTAGGCACAAGATTGCGATGATCTTGGCGAGCACACTTCTATCCATCTTCCGTTTTCCCCCATCCTTTCCCGTAGTCGAACTACGACACTCTGATTTCTCATTCTCGTCCGAATGAGCATACGTAGGCACAAGGGCCCCAATCCTTGGCGAGCACCCTATCTTCTAACCACCCATCTCTCCTTAACGTCTTTAACCTTTTACCCTACCAATTCTATCTCGAATAGCGAGAAGAAAACAAGTAAACTTAAGACAACACTCCCCACAATTACCTTAAGAGGTTCCCGTCGAGTACGACGGACGTGAGGGGTGCTAATACCTTCCCCTCACGTAACCGACTCCCGAACCCGGAACTTGGTTGCGACAGCCCTGTTCCTATCCTTTCGTTTTAAGAGGTTTTCTCGATATTTTCCTCTCCCGTTTATTCGGGAAAAATAAAGTTCGGTGGCGACTCTGTCGAACCGCATTTTCCGCGCCTTTTGCACGAGGGTCGTATTTTCGAATGTGATTTTTTCGAGGTGCGACAGGTGGCGACTCTGCTGGGGACCCATTGCTCCATGCAAAGAGAGAGTCGAGCCTATCTTTTGGTTTGTGAGGAGTGTTTGTTTTTTATTCTCTTCTTGTTTACGTACTTGTTCTCTTGTGGATTTTTTTGTCGCCTGTTGGTTACTGGGATGACATCACGAGTAAAGCTCTACGCCCGAGCTTTGGTAAAAGCAGAGAGAACACATAGTTTAGAATTGGTAGTCGAGTAGTGTTAGTCTCCGAGGACTCGCTCCTTGTGGGCCTAGCATGAAAGCTCCTCCAGAGGAGACCTATTCGTAGATCTCGTTGTAACGCAGCTAGCCTGTTGCACGACTTGATTAATGAAGGTTCCGTGATTCTGGAAACCTTTTGTTAGCACCAGTTCCGATATTGGTGGTCGTGTAATGTTAGTCTCCAAGGACTCGCTCCTTGTGTGCCTAGCACGAAGACCCCGCTCAGGAGAGACCTTATCGTCATTATCGTCGTAATGCAGCCAGCCTGTTGCGTGACGCTAATACGACTAGTGTCCGTGATCCTGGGAACCAAACATAGAAACCATCCCGTGAGAGGGTTTATGGGTAGAATGTTTAGACCTTCCCGTATAGGTTGTACCTGTCAACTTTTCTTTGAGCAGGAATTATGGTTATTTACCTATTACGGTTACCAGCTTCAGGAGTTGTTGGAGTTGTGATCCAGTAATCCTGGATCTTGTATTTTGCATTGCATCTTGCATATCATTTGCATTGCATTTCATATGTTGTGCATTTTGCATTTCCAGTCCTCCAACAGAATCTTATGTCTCCGCTCCTTCTTCTCCAGTAAATCAAGCTGATTCCCCGACACCAGTACGCAACTAGAGCCAATACCAGACGTATGATGGAGCAGATTCAACAGGAGCAAGTTGCCTTCAGGGAAGAGTTGGATTCCATGAAAGGAAAGATCGACCAGATCCTCGAGGCCATCCTCACAGCCAGGAGAGAGGAAGAACAGCGTGAAGCCGCCGCTGTCGTCAACCACAATGGACAAGGGTCTACCGCCATCCCTTTGGTTCCAATTCCAAGTTCTCATGGGATGCCGTTGAACTTCAACAATGCAGTCGAAGGAAACACTTCTCAGCCAATCCCAGCGCCTGGGGTTACTGTTGGAGTTATCCCGCACGCCCAGCCTGCTGCTGTGCAAATCCCGGTTCCTCATGTCGAAGATACTCTGATGGATCAGTATGACGATGTTCAGAACTATCATGCTGCTATTCCCATTGCCAGTCCTGTTGCTGCTCAGGATTCAGAAGCCATGAAGATGTGCCGAGATCTAGCCGAGAAACTCCGCGCCATGGAGAGGCATAACTCAAATTCTTTCAGTGCTCTGGAATTGTGCTTGGTGCCTGATGTAGTCATTCCTCCAAAGTTCAAGGTGCCCGAATTTTCAAAGTACAAGGGCCTCAGTTGCCCAAACATCCATCTGAAGATGTACTGTCGCAAGATGGCTGCCTATGCTAGAGACGAGAAGCTCATGATCCATTGCTTCCAGGACAGCTTATCTGGGGCATCACTCGAATGGTATATGCAGCTGGAGCGTAACAGTGTGCGCACTTGGGCTGAGCTAGCTGATGCATTTGTCAAGCAGTACAAATACAACACCGATCTTGCTCCTAACCGTACTCAGCTTCAGAGTATGACTCAGAAGGACAACGAATCCTTCAAGGAGTACGCGCAACGATGGAGAGAGCTAGCTGCAAGGGTGCATCCACCTCTTGTTGACCGTGAATTGATTGACATCTTCATGGGCACCTTGCAAGGCCAGTACTACGAAAAGCTGATCGGTAGCGTCTCCGCTGGATTCTCTGACCTGGTGATCGTCGGTGAGAGAATTGAGGAAGGGCTGAAGAGTGGAAAGATCCCAGGAGGTTCTAACAGCCAGGCTAACTCCAAGAGGCCTTTTAATGGATACAAGAAGAAGGAGGGCGAAACAAATGCCATCTTTGTGCAGAAAGGGCAAGCTTCTCAGCAAGCTCCTCCTATGCCTTATCAAGTTCCCTACTATCAGTATCCATATGTTGCTGCTGCGCAATATGCTCCAATGCCTTATCAGCCAGCTGTTCATGCAGCACAAGCTCAGATGCCACGGCAACAGGCTCCACAGCAACAAGCCTACAACCAACAAGGATATCAGTATCCTCCTCAGCAACAGCAGATGCAAGCTACTCAGCAACGACAAGGTGCTCGCCCACAGCGTCCGCAGAGAACATGGAGGCCAGATAGAGTCTTTGATCGTCTACCGATGCCATATGCCAAAATCTTTGCTCAGTTGATGGAGAAGAAGGCTGTTGTTCCAAGAGATTTAGCTCCTCCAACCATCCTCCCTGCCGATTACGATGCAAATGCTTATTGTGAGTTTCATAAGGGCGCTCCAGGTCACACCATTGAGGACTGCAGGGCTTTCAAGCATATAATTCAAGACATGATCGATAGGGATGCTATCAACTTCAATGGGAAGTCTCCAAACATCATCAACAATCCGATGCCACCAGTCAACTAGTGCCAACAATCACTTCCAGTCAAGTTCATTCCCCAAAGAAGGCAGTCATGTTGCCATTTCATTATTCGCAACTTCTTATGTTTTGTCTTTGTTTATTTAAGTACTGTATGCTTTGAACAATTGCCATTCGTATTTGGTTTTCATTAATGTATTGTTTATGCATGTTTTGATCTAGTTATGTCGTGTTCACTCTTTTTTACTTATCACCGACACATTTATTCACTCCACTCTACTCACTGTTGTTTAGCATGACTTGAGGGAGGATGATGAAAACGAGATACCCATAATTGCAAACTGTATGCTTTCAGACCGAATCTCGTCAATGATGTACAGGCATTGCTTCAATTCCCCAAACACCGGAGATATAAGGAGTTAATCCCTAGTAAACCACTTCGAGCCTAGCAGTAGCAGTTTCCTTCGGATATTCAAACCCTTACACTCAACCTGGGGCAGGGTAGTGTTCAGTTAATCAAATTCCACACTCGAATCAACAAGCAAAATCCAGAAGACGGTCGTTCATCAATGACCCATGCTATGGCAGTCACAACAAAAAAAAAATCAAAAGCCAGCTAAGTCAGACACCTTAGAGGGGACTTAGGCAAAATCAAGGCAATCCCGATGGATCTGACAAACGAAGTCAATCCATGCAAAAGTTAGGGATCAAAACAAAAGCAAAAGAGGACCCCGAAACCCTCAACAAAAACAAAGGAGGATTCAGTGGCCACCCAAGTCAAGGGGCACTGACATCCATCAAAAAACCAAAATAAGGTGACTGCCGCGTCGAGCAAACCTTGAACCATCAAGTTTATACCGTCAAGACAGGTGTAGGATTAACTGAGCGTAGGACTGGAGATCATTAAGAAGAAGGGGTGGGTACAAATCATACTTTGAGCCCAATATCCTTTGTTTCATAACCGTGAACCAGACCACGTTGCAACCCTTGAAAGACCTAATTGAGACGAGGTTTATTCTGAAAGCATACTATCGCAAGGTTGCGTAACCTGACTCCTCACATGATTGTTAATCATTAACATTGGTGTAAGCATCTTTTCGCATCAATCAAATAGCACAATGTTTGGGCTAGTGGTCCATTCATCTCATTATCACGACACTTCAATAAAACGATACTTTTTTCAAAATCTTGCATCAAACTTTGCATTAATATTACCATTTATGAATGTACAAGTTTTAACTGCAAAACAGTGCTAGGTATCCAAAGATATTTCAGCAAAGGGCAATCAAGGAAGAGCTTGACTTTCAGTAGCGTACACGTGGCAAGATAATTTCAGAACCCACGGGCTGGGGCAAAGCATTCAACAGCTCGAGCAGGGGCAAGTCATCCGAGTTCAACTTCCATATGTCAGAACTGGTTAATCTGGGGCAGACCATTACCATGTTCAGACTGGGGCAAGACCAGGTCGTCCTGACCATCAAGCAAAGTTGCAACCTTCTCTGAGGGAAATTCACAATAAATCATCAAGTATCCAGATTTGGGGCATCAAAGACATCTTCTACTTCAATCATGGCGTCTACAACAAGCTGCGTGTCGAGGAAGTCAATCCCTCCCACTACCCGAAGTCCAATCCGCATTGGCAACTACCTAAAGTCCACCACGCTGGCATTTCCACCTGCATTTCCAATCACCTGTCTGCAATCATGCGCATCATACGCATTGCATTCGCTACCATAAGCATCTTGCATCATATGCATACCCAATCATACCATACTTCCCCAAGCTCTTGCATCTCCGCTCGTCAGCATTTGCATTTTCACGTCCACCCATATGGAATAACATTTATCATCCAGCATTCATATATGCAAGTCAAGGTCCAGGATCAATCTCGAAGATTTCCAAGACCGTCGACCGCCCAGTCAGGGGCGTCTTCCGCAAGATGGTGGGTTTACCCCACGATTTTCAAGAGCTTCAAAGCAGTCATCAGCCTAGTCATGGGCAATTTTCTGCAATCGTGGGTCTCTCCCATCAAAATTCGAAGTTATTCAAAGCAAGATTCCGCCCGGTCAGGGGCATCTTTTTCAAGACCATGGGAGCCTCCCGTGACGAATTTCAACCTCGTGGTTAATCAGATATGCAAATCAACATCCAGTCTAATCAGGGGCATACCATTCAAGACCGTGGGCGTTTCCTACGAAGTTGTTCAACCTTTTGTTGGGCAAATTCAAGAAGTTCAAAGCAAGATCCAGCCCGAGCAGGGGCATCTTCAGCAAAACCATGAGTGTTCCTCATGAAGTTGTTCAACCTTTTGTTGAGCAAACCAAGACATCAAGACAAATTTAGCCCAGTCAGGGGCATCCTCTTCAAAATTCATGGGCGTAACCATGGAATCATTTCAGCAAATTATGATTTCAAGCAAAGACGGTGGGCGTACCCCGTCGACTCATTTCAATTCAATCTTCTTCTCAGGGGTTCCCCAGTGAGTTGTACCCAGCAAGCGTGACCGCTGTCAATTGCCTTACTATCATCCTTTTGGTGATAGTCGAACTTCGTCAGTTCAACCTAGCCTGCATCCTTTTGATGTTGGTAAACTTCAAATCTGTGTTGTCCTATCATCCTTTTAGTGATAACGACTTGTTTTGTTTGTGTTTTCGCTCTATCGTCCTTTTGGTGGTAGGTCTGATACTTCGTCGGTATCAGATTGCGCGATATCTTGTTTATGTTTCGCTCCATCATCCTTTTGGTGTTGGGTCTATCATGGTCATTAATGATAGATTGCGCGATATCTTGTTTATGTTTCGCTCCATCATCCTTTTGGTGTTGGGTCTATCATGGTCATTAATGATAGATTGTGCGATATTGTTTGGCGTGTGTTTCGCTCCGTCATCCTTTTGGTGAGGGTCTATCATGGTCATTAGTGATAGATTGTGCGATTTGTTTTTTGTTTCGCTCCGTCATCCTTTCGGTGGGGGGTCTATCATGGTCATTAGTGATAGATTGTGCGAATTTTGCTTGTCTCGCCCCGTCATCCTTTTGGTGGGGGGTCCATCATGGTCATTAATGATGGATTGTGAGAATTTTGTTTTCGCTCTACCATCCTTTTGGTGGTAGGTCTGACATTTCGTCGATGTCAGATTGTGCGATCATTTTATTTGTTTCGCTCCGTCATCCTTTCGGTGGGGGGTCTATCATGGTCATTAGTGATAGATTGTGCGAATTTTGCTTGTCTCGCTCCGTCATCCTTTTGGTGTTGGGTCTATCATGGTCATTAATGATAGATTGTGCGATATTGTTTGGCGTGTGTTTCGCTCCGTCATCCTTTTGGTGAGGGTCTATCATGGTCATTAGTGATAGATTGTGAGATTTGTTTTTTGTTTCGCTCCGTCATCCTTTCGGTGGGGGGTCTATCATGGTCATTAGTGATAGATTGTGCGAATTTTGCTTGTCTCGCCCCGTCATCCTTTTGGTGGGGGGTCCATCATGGTCATTAATGATGGATTGTGAGAATTTTGTTTTCGCTCTACCATCCTTTTGGTGGTAGGTCTGACATTTCGTCGATGTCAGATTGTGCGATCATTTTATTTGTTTCGCTCCGTCATCCTTTCGGTGGGGGTCTATCATGGTCATTAGTGATAGATTGTGCGAATTTTGCTTGTCTCGCTCCGTCATCCTTTTGGTGTTGGGTCTATCATGGTCATTAATGATAGATTGTGCGATATTGTTTGGCGTGTGTTTCGCTCCGTCATCCTTTTGGTGAGGGTCTATCATGGTCATTAGTGATAGATTGTGCGATTTGTTTTTTGTTTCGCTCCGTCATCCTTTCGGTGGGGGGTCTATCATGGTCATTAGTGATAGATTGTGCGAATTTTGCTTGTCTCGCCCCGTCATCCTTTTGGTGAGGGGTCCATCATGGTCATTAATGATGGATTGTGAGAATTTTGTTTTCGCTCTACCATCCTTTTGGTGGTAGGTCTGACATTTCGTCGATGTCAGATTGTGCGATCATTTTATTTGTTTCGCTCCGTCATCCTTTCGGTGGGGGGTCTATCATGGTCATTAGTGATAGATTGTGCGAATTTTGCTTGTCTCGCTCCGTCATCCTTTTGGTGGTGGGTCTATCATAGTCATTAATGATAGATTGTGCGATTTGTTTTGTGTTTCGCTCCGTCATCCTTTTGGTGGGGGGTCTATCATGGTCATTAGTGATAGATTGTGCGAATTTTTTGCTTGTCTCGCTCCGCCATCCTTTTGGTGGTAGGTATGGTACTTCGTCGGTATCAGATTGTGCGAAGTTTTCTTTCATGTTTTCGCTCTACCATCATTTTGGTGGTAGGTCTGATACTTCGTCGGTATCAGATTGCGCGATGTTTTGTTTTGTGTTTTCGCTCTACCATCCTTTTGGTGGTGGGTCTGATACTTCGTCGGTATCAGATTGCGCGATGTGTTTATTTGTGTTTCGCTCCGTCATCCTTTTGGTGAGGGGTCTATCATGGTCATTAATGATGGATTGTGTGAATTTTGTTTATCTCGCTCTGTCATCCTTTTGGTGGGGGGTCTATCATGGTCATTGATGATAGATTGTGCGATAGTGTTTGAGCTTCGCTCCGTCATCCTTTTGATGAGGGGTCTGTCATAGTCATTAATGTCAGATTTTGCGAATGTGTTTCGCTCTGTCACCCTTTTGATGGTAGTAGCCGTGTGTGTTTTGTCCCATCATCCTTTTGGTGATGACGACTTGTGCCAGCTTACTCAGAGGTTTACATCATCCGGTATTTTCAATTCTCAAGCGTCTCTCCTTCTTTCGGACAAATTCAGGGTCTTTTTATATCTAATAGACTTCTACCTCAGGAGTGTGAACGCCAATGCAGTTCATCTTCCAAGGTTTAAGCCCATTAGATAGGGGCATCTGTCATACCCTAAATTTGTCCTACCTTGTATATTACTGTCACCTGTACATTCGCCCACTAACATTATTCCAAAATCCAAAAATATGTCCCCTCTGCTCGTGGTTCAAGGTTGTGTAAGGTGACTCAGGCAAGTGATGAGTATTATTCAGTGGTTTTGACCTAATCTCGGTTATGAAAAGTTCGGTTCTAAGATTAAGGTTCGGGTATGATTCAAGTGGTGCAGGTTTGAGCCTTTAATTAAGGCTTATACCTATTTAAGTTAGCTGTGGGTAATTCAAGTTCTCAGACTGCATCAAGACAAATGCTCCATAATTGCATCAAGACAAAGGCTCCATAATTGAAAATCATTAGAGTTTGATTCAACGGTGAATTAAGAGATTTTGGGCAGTATACTAAAGTTCATACTTCAGGTCTAGATCCTTTGATTTTAAAGGAACTCTCTCGCTTTAGAAAATTCATAACGAAGTTTCGTTCTCTTAAAGCTTAGATGGCAAAATTCAAGTATTGAGTATGGGGTGAGTTCGAGTTATGCTCATTTTAAGTAAAGGGATTTAAGAAAGTTGAAGTTAAGTTCTCATTAGAAGTTCACTCTTGTTTGTTATCTTTGAAACAAAGAGACAAGGAAATATCATGAGTTAACTTTAATGTCCAAGCATGGAGAATGAGAGGGGTAGAAATGGTAGTAATTCAGGATCCAACTCATTGCAAGGTAGGTACCCATTTAAATAATAAATTGAAGATTGCAATTTCAAATTAGACAAAGCAAAGGTACTCATGTCATAAATTACAAAGTTTCTTTAGAGTTTACAAGGTTTGGCTTACAAATATTTAGCTATTGCATTTAAATGTTAAGCTAATCCTAAGCTGAACCATATGTCAAGTCTTCCAAAATTTATTCCCATATCATCCACCAAAGCCTTGTTCTTATCACAAGCTTCACTCCAAAGCAATACAGCCCGTGTCGTCATGCTACGGATCTTCTTCGTTATCCCGGGTTTCCATGACGCCTCATCAAAAGCTTCAAGACGATCCAAAGTGTTCTCGTTTTTTTTTTCACCTACAAAAATCAAAAAGAACCATTACGAGTAAAGGTATTGAATTTAGACAAGTCATGGTAAATACAAAAACAAGGGCTAAGATTTCCTTCATTTTATATCCTTGGATTACATAAAGCAATTCTTGAACCATGATTTTCCAGCAGTCAAGCCAGTCCAAAAACGGTACGACATGCTGCAATGTACTTATCTCCAAGTTGCAGCAGACTTGGGGAGAACAAAACAGATGATGCCGAATTCCCAATAGCACAATTGACCCTTCAAACTTGCAGCAAGTTTCACACAGCAGCTCCCAACAAATTTTAATCCAACCGCAGCAATAAGCATGGCCCTGCAATGAATCGTAACGCAACTTGATTGGAACCTCACTGTACAACAGAAATACACATCCCACCACGTTGTGAGGTACCTAAAAAGGACAGCATCACAGCAATAAATATGAACTTTTTCCTAAACCTTTAGCAAGTCTGGGTACCGTGTACGACTCATCTCCAAACCTGCATAATACCACAACCAAAATCCATGTCATTTACGGCTTGCAGTGTGGAAATAAGGGGATAAAAAAAAGAGAGAAAAAAGTACCTTCTCACAGCAGACACCAAGGACTGGACCCCACACAACAAAAAGAGCGTACATCATAACCACACCTCCAGCCACGACCTGCAGAAGGACAGTTCATAGTGTGTTAGTCCATCACAGCCACCTCCAAATAATCAACAGAAAAATCATGCATATGGCTACCTCCAAACCGTCACAATTTTCTGTTCATGACCACTAAACCACACACAAAGGGAACACCCACTCGCACAAAAACCAGTACCTGTGTATCGTACCACCAACCTTTTGCAACAGAATAATGAATCATGGATGATGCATCCATTACCATAGAAGAGGACAGTATTAGCCACAACATAATTCTACAGCTCAGCATAACAGAATCACTACCTCCAAATGTTCAATAAAATTCCTAAACTAACCTCTAACAGAATTTGGATTCATTTCCTATTCTACCCTCTAAAAATTCTCCTACAAGGACCACTCTTTCCTTCATAGTCGGGGGGGGGGGGGGGGGGGGGCTTGGAGAAGAGGAACTAAAAAAAAACATCATCATTTGAGAAAAATAGATCCTTCTTTTCTTTCTCCAGCAAAACCGAAAAAACTTCAGTAAATAATCACTCAACCTTCATGTCATCCTGGGGGGAATTTTCTCTTCCTTGAAACAACATCCAAACTCCACAAAACCACAAACATCCGCCATCATTTCAGAGAAAAAAAACCTCAACTCATCCTTTTATTTCCTTCAAATAACCTTCAGCTTCAAACAAAAAGGGGGTCCAATCTTCACCTAACAACAAAAAAACCAAAACCTCACTTGAAAATGATTTTCAGAAACCCAACTGATGATATCTTTCTTACATAAACAATCCAGAAACTCATTCTTAAGAAAAAACGCAACACCTTCAACTCTAATCTGAGGGAAGGAGGAACCTCACCTATCTCTTTCTTCAACAACCATCTCTGACCTTGATCTTTCTTCAACATAATAGAACCAAACTCCTCAACCTGCAATCTGAGAAGAGGTTCCTCAAAACATTCTTCCTCACCCTTCATCAACACAAAACCCTCTTATCTTCAAGAATCAAAAACCTACAACCTGCTTCATCTACCCTTTCTTTCAACTTCAAAAACATCAACCCAGAAAACTCCTTAAAGCTTCACTCACCATCACCTTTGAACTCCACCTTCCACCCTCGAATCACAATCCTCCCAGAAACTCTTTTACTCACAAACCCAATTCTCACAATCGAAAATCAAAATCCCCCAACCATTCTCGGTCTTCCAAATCAACGATAACAATAAAACCCACATTATTCTTCATACCTCAACCCGTTCTTTACCAGACCTCAACCCAGTGACCGAAATTCTTTTCCAAATCCTGGACCTCTTCCATTTTCTGAGACATGAAGCTTTAAACCACTCCTCAAAGCTAAAATCAGATCTGAAACCGAGGAAATGATTTGAGAGATGAGTCAAGATAGAAGAAGAGATAGTGAAACCTAACAAGTGTTAGTACTTACCTGAGAACGGTTGAATGAAAGACGGAGGATACAAGGACAAATTGTAAGAAGGTAGCTTTGATTTAAATCGTTTTTCTGTTTTACGAGCTGGTGTGTCTATGACATTGCTTATTCTGTCTGGATCGGACGCTTCTGCGTGCTCCCATGGCGGCCGTATTCGAGATGGAGACGTTTGAGAGAAGGAGATTTTGTTTAACGAATGATTATTCCAACCCTCGTGGTTCTTGGACCGTGCAGGTAATGGGCTCGGTGGAGCCCATGTCATTCTCATGATGATTTGCTTTTCACAAAAGCCTGGGATTTCGGTTTATCCCCTCTTTTTCTTTCCTTATCTTTGTTTTTTTACATTTTTATCTTAATCAATACTTTTTCATAAAAAATATTAATAAGGTTTAATGTCTTGATAGATTTCATTATTTACTTTTTTATATACTTCTTTACTATTTAACCTAATATATCTTATCTAGTTTGATTACGCTTGGTAGGAGATTTTTTAGATTATTTCGCTTCGATTTTTCCCTTCTTTTTGTGTGAGGTCGATGACGATACTCCAAGTTATAACTTTGTCAATTTATTGACGAGTAGTGACAAACCCGAGACCGTTTTCTCTTTAACTTCTTTCATTTTCGTTTTTTATCGATTTCTTGCTTATTTTAGTCAATGACGACTTTAATAATTATTATCGGTCAAATTATTGATAGATGATAATTTTAGTCGAGACTATTTCACTTACACTTCCAATTATCTTTTTCAAACATTTTCTCGATCAAACTTCGAAAGAAGGAGGTTCCTGGAGTCTAGCATTCCTTGAATTTTCGAGTGAATAATTCTCGAGGCACGCCCTTTGAGTTATTATTCATTCAATCTTTCGACCTTTTTAAATATCTTTTTTCGATTCACACTTCGAAAGAAGGAGATTCTTGGAGTCTAGCATTCCTTGAATTTTCGAGTGAATAGCTCTCGAGGCACGCCCTTTGGGTTGTTATTCACTCAACCTTTCGCCTTTTTCAAACTCAATCATTCTCAGCATTCTCCTAAGTCAAATGCTCGTCCGCATTCGCAACCCATTTCTTTCACAATTCCTCGTGGTCTTGATATTAGGAGCACCCTCAGGGACTAATATCGTTTCTCACAACCTTAACCCTTGACACGTCGTCAAGCCGGTTCCATCTTCAATCAAATCTTCGACACGTCGTCAAGCCATTTCAAAACAACTTCCTTTTGGCCTCGCATGCCATTCTTCGATTCAATCCTTTCGCAAACTTACGAAAGAGGGATATTCTTAGGATCTAGCATTCTTTGAATATTCGAACGAGTAACTCTTGGGCACGCCCCCGAGTTGTTATTAGTTCATTCTTTCGATTTCAAAACATCCAATTCTTATCTTCAACTTACTCAACTCAATTTCCGAAAGAACTGAGTTCTTGGGATCTCGCATTCCTTGAATTCTTGAATGACAAGCTCTTGAGGCACGCCCTTAGGTTGTTTGTCAGTCACTCTTTCGTCCCCAACTCAACTTCAACCCATTTCAAACCCCATATTTTCGTGGTCGTTACCACAAACTACGGACGCTCTGATTCTTTATTCATTCGTGAATATAAGATACGTAGGCACAAGATTGCGATGATCTTGGCGAGCACACTTCTATCCATCTTCCGTTTTCCCCCATCCTTTCCCGTAGTCGAACTACGACGCTCTGATTTCTCATTCTCGTCCGAATGAGCATACGTAGGCACAAGGGCCCCAATCCTTGGCGAGCACCCTATCTTCTAACCACCCATCTCTCCTTAACGTCTTTAACCTTTTACCCTACCAATTCTATCTCGAATAGCGAGAAGAAAACAAGTAAACTTAAGACAACACTCCCCACAATTACCTTAAGAGGTTCCCGTCGAGTACGACGGACGTGAGGGGTGCTAATACCTTCCCCTCACGTAACCGACTCCCGAACCCGGAACTTGGTTGCGACAGCCCTGTTCCTATCCTTTCATTTTAAGAGGTTTTCTCGATATTTTCCTCTCCCGTTTATTCGGGAAAAATAAAGTTCGGTGGCGACTCTGTCGAACCGCATTTTCAGCGCCTTTCGCGCGAGGGTCGTATTTTCGAATGTGATTTTTTCGAGGTGCGACAGTTTGCAAAAGCTGTGCATATGACATAGGTGGGGTATCAAACTGACGGCTTGACAGGGGAGCCCGATTCTGATATCTTTTATACCCCTGATTATTCTGCTGCTGAGGTTGCTGCTGCTGTGGCTGCGGTGGAGCGGCTGGAATGTTTATGCTAGCAATCTGAGGCTGAAGGCCCTTGCTCTTTCTCCTAGCATTAGTGACAGCACTGGCATCTCCCTCTCGACGCTTGCCAGTATAGGGTTTCTTGCTACCCCCTCCAACTGAGGATGATTCACCCTGAATTTTTCCAATCTTTATACCGTTCTCAACATGTTCGCCCAAAGTGATAAGAGCCGAGAATGTTCCAGACATGCCACTGACCAGCTTTTCATAATAGATTCCGGGAAGGGTAGCCACGAACATTTGTACCAACTCACGCTCAACCATCGGCGGTTGAACCCGAGCAGCCAATTCACGCCACCGCTGGGCGTACTCTTTGAAGCTTTCATTGTTCCGCTGTGAGAGATTCTGGAGCTGAACTCGGTTGGGAGCCAAGTCGCTATTATATTGATAGTGGAGAACAAACGCTTCTGCAAGATCTTTCCAGGTGCGCACGGCAGCGGGCTCCAAACCCATATACCATTCGAGTGATGGACCAGAAAGACTATCCTGAAAGAAGTGCATCAGCAACTTCTCATCGTCAGAATAAGCGGACATCTTTCTATAATAAGATCGGAGGTGGACCCGGGGGCAAGTAGTGCCTTTATACTTCTCAAAGGTGGGCACCTTGAACTTGTGGGGTACTTTAAAGTCAGCAATCAACCCGAGGTTGGACATGTCAACGCCCAATGTGTTCTGATTTTCTATACTTCTCATCTTGTCTTCCAGCGCCTTGAACCTGAGTCGAGCTTCAGCATTCAACTCTGCTTCTACACCTCTCTGAGAGAATATGTCATCCTGATGGTCCTCCAGCCACGGTTGAGGCACCACCAGATTTCCTGCACCAGCATTGCCGTTGACCGGCCCCATGTTAACATTGGCTCCCAAACTACCATTGACGGCGCCAGCCGCGTTGAGTCCGAGATTGGTCATAAGATTGCCGTTAGCACTGCCGTTGCCCCCGGCAGCAGGAACAACGTTCTGTGGAGTCTCCCCTAGGGGAGGAGTAGGCACGGCCCCTCCATGAAGTATGCCATTACTGTCAACCCTGGAGATCAGAGGTTGAACCAGAGTACGAAGCTGATCTTGACCATTCGCGACCACCTGCATCAGCTCCATAAAACGATCCATCCGCTCACGGAGCTCTTGAACATCTGACTGTACCTGGTCCATGATTCTCGTCTGATTAGCGCGAGTTGAGTAGCGGTGGATGAGTCTTTGATCAATCCTGGAGATCAAAAGCAGCGCGGAACCTGAAAAACCTGTCAATAATAAAGGTTAGGAAAAGCAATAAGATATACACCATGCAAATATGCTTCATGCAGATGCATGCGTGTGTCTGTGTGCGTGGGAGATTTTCCCCCGATCCTAGTGCCTTAGTGACAGTGCTGATAATAACAAGCGGAAGAAGAAATCCGGGCCCAATCATGGAAACATCAATCTCGTATATATATGGAAAGGCCTGTCAAGGCAGTACACGGTATCAGCGAGTACAAATCAACAGCATGACCTCAACCAACAAGTCTGGTGATGGTCAGCATCAAATATCAACAACAACAGGGATATAACTAGTCAAGTACGGCCACGGGCGCGATACTCTGCTAATAACTCCTTTGTCTCTGAATGATCTGGCGAAGTGAGCAACCCCTCGACGAGTAGTTCCCTCTGCCTGATGGTATGCTGGAGCCCCTGAACTGAACTCCCCCAAGCGCCTTCGCCAAAGCAATCCTCCAGCTTCCGCTTCTTAGACTCAAACATCAGCTTATGCTCCTTTAGGTTAGCAATGGCTTTGTTGAGACGGGCTTCAGCGGAGTACCTGCGGGCGGTCTCTTCATCAAACCTCCGCTCACTGTCTTTCACTTCAGTCTCTAGCTTAGCAATCTGCAGCATCAGCTTGTCTTCTCGCTCCTTCCTGGTGGCCATGGAAGTCTTCCAATGCTGGTCGAACTTAGATATTCTCCGATAAGCTTCCTCCAAATGCAGCTTCTTCGTAGCTAGCACATCATTAGCAGCTCTGAAGTCTTGACCTAAGTGTTCCCGATCAGCAATCTGCTTTGCCAAGTCTGCACTCAGCTGGCTCACCGACTCTGTTTGCCTTTTGAGAGCATGCACAGCTTCGTTCCTCTCACTTCGAAGCTGAGCTAACTCCTTCTCTAATTCTGCATTTTCCCTCTTTAGTTCATCACGCTCAGCTAATACCTGGTTGTGCTGATGGATGGATACAGTGGTAGGCTCTTCGACTGGTGGAGGACTCTCTGGTCTGACATGAGGGAATGGCATCCCTATAGTGCTGGCTCTGGCTCTGATCCAATCTGAATAAGGAGGGTAAGCTTGGTTGTTGCTCTTCCCCAACAAAGGCTTTCCTCTCGTGCTGATATTGTTCCATGCATACTGAAGCTTGGACAACAAATCCCCCTCTAGAATACCCGTGAAGTACAGAGATTCCCGTACCTCTTCTTCCTTCGGTGGAGTCCTCAAAGTATATGCAAACTGACGAACTAGCAATGATGGGTTGTAGTTGACGCAACCCTTCCTACCTATCAAAGGTACGTTAGGAAACCCACTACAACTGAAGATCATCTCGGTGCCTAACCTGCCTCTGTCAACAAACCAAACAATGTCTTCCGCCGACAAGCTCATCAGACGCTCAGGCCACTCAGCTGTGGCTGCAGACAAGACAGAAGAACCCCTCTTGGGCAAATGACTATCAAACCACTTGTACAACAACGGTACGCAGCATGAAACATTCTTCCCTCTCCGGTTCTCGTTCTTGTAATGCACTGAATGGTAAACGTCTCTGATCAGAGTAGGGACTGGATTCCCTGAGGCAAAGATGTGGAATGCATCAAAATCTACGAAATCAGGCATGCTGGGAAATAGGATGATGCCATATATGCATAAAGCAAGGATGGCGCTGAAGGCGTCCCAACATTTGTCCTTGGCACACTGCTGAGCCTTAGCTATCAGAAATTGCAGAGAGAACCCTGGGACCTTGTTCCAACTCGTTACCACTAACTCAGAAGCGCTCAAATGGAGTGAGGAAGCCAAGCTAACCAGATCAGGTTCGGCATCCATGTGGACAAAAGGCATCTGCCTTTTGATAGACACACCCAGCATATCAGCATACTCTTCCAATGTCGGCGCGAGAACGAAGTCATGAAAAGTGAAACACCTCAAGGGAGGATCATAGAACTGCAGAAGAGCATGTAACCCATTCAACTCAGACGTAGAAGGCTTGCAAACCAGACTAAGCAACTTGCCATAAGACTTCCTGAACCTATCCTTCACAGAATCCCCTGCCAAGGCTATCAAACCAGTCAGCTTCGACACATCGGGGGTCGGGAACTTGTATGCAACAGTCTTCCTGAGAGAAGCCATAATAACAGTAGGAGGCGGGAAATCCTGGATCGGGGAAACGGTACCTGCAACACAGACACACGTTAATGGAATGCAGGTGAATGCGTAAACTAATGCAAAATGCAGGTATGCAATAATATATCCATGCAGTTGCTGTGGAGATTCTGTATCAACAGTCACTGATGAGAAGGAAACCCCGGTGTAAGACCACTAATCTGATCTGCTGAGAATAACCATCTGATGGGACCGAGATCAAAATTCTGTTCTGGCAAGAGTAAGTGACTGATAATAAGGACCCCGGGTGCAAGATCAAGGAACATCTGTTGAAGTCTTCAGACCCCAAATCGAAATCTGCCCTATCAAGAACAAACACACAGCTGCTGATGAGATCTTCAGGCCTCACTCAAAACCTGCCCTATCAAGAACAAATAACATCTGCCGATGAGGTCTTCAGACCTCACTCAAAATCTGCTCCATCCAGAACAAACCACCGATGATAACATACTGATCCAAGCCTGCTCTATCAAGAACAGCCAAACACCCGGCGACAAGATCCTCTGATCAAAAACCTCTTGCTCTATCAAGAACATGTCTGCAACTGAGAACCCATCATAATTGATTTACTGTCAAGAAAACCAGGTGGTCTGAAGGTCTAAGTTTCCTGCAATAAACCCAGTCCCGCTCACAGGTATGGACTTAGACTGACTCAAGGTATGGCATCCTATGCGTTCATCAGCGTCACAGACTTTCAAAACTGATGATACGATTCCCAGAAGGAGTGGCATCATCAAGTCCTGAAGAGGCCTCACTTAGCTGAATCACAAATGATCGGTCCCCAGAGTCGACAATCCACCAAACCAGCAACCGTCTCAACCCAAAGGGTTGAAAGTGAAGCCAATCGGATGAACCTCGTCTGAGCGTGGATTTCATGAGACACTAGTGCCTGCAAAGCAAGCACGCGCCCACTAATTTCCACTCTAAGTCTATGGTGCACTCAAGCCTGGGTCTGGCTTCTTACTCAATCAGAACTCCCATCCCACAACAGCACAAATAATCATATTTTACTGAATATAAAATGCGGGAAATAAAGTGCGAGAAATAAAAATGCGATAAATAAACGCAACCCAACAAGCAAACATACAAACGATAGGATTGACTCGCACAGGGAACCGTTGGATCCCCAAACTGACTCGCTTTCGGGACGTTGGATCCCTAGGAAACTATCAAGTCCCCAGCAGAGTCGCCAGCTGTCGCTTGCGCGAAAATGAGGTGCCGGCAAAACAGAAGAGTCGCCACCTTTCGTTATTTATCCCTCAGAGCGGGAAAGGAAACGATCGGAAAAACCTGACGAATAAGGGTAAGACAAGGTCATCGCAACCATTGTCTGGGTTCGGGAGTCGGTTACGCAAGGGGAAGGTATTAGCACCCCTCACGTCCGTCGTACTCGACGGGATCCTCGCTTGTTTGTTTACTTGGACGGGTTGGTTATAATCTATCTACCTATCAAGGCTGGCTGAAAAAGAAAAGAAAAATGACTCGGCAAAGCGTCACGCTTTATGCCTACGTATTCTCATCAGAGAATGAGAAATCAGAGTCAACGTAGTTCGGGTAACTACGGGGGATTATGGGGAAGGTTGCTCGCTAGGATATCGCATCCTATGCCTACGTACTTTCATCTGGTATGAAAGATCAGAGCAAACGTAGTTCGGGAAACTACGGGTTATCTCCTAAAAGAAGTGTTTTTTATTGTGTTTGCGATTTCAACCGCACTAGAGACTATGACCTGAGAGTGAATGCGTCGCATGTCACCCAAAGGGTACCATACTAAACATCCAGACTGTGGAAAAGAAACTCTCCCACAATCCTTTCTCAGATAGCTTAAGGCTCGTAACGTACGAAAGAAATCATTCATGATTACTGTATCTTAAGCTGTTTCCAGATGAGAAGAGAACAGGCCCCAACTAGGAGGGAGACTATCGAGTCCTACTGTTGTCATGCCATGGATTCATCCTATGGTTGAGGTTTAAACAGGGAACTCCTAGATGTTGTCATGCATAGGTTTCAACCTAAAAGTCTATCATCAAATCCTCATCAGAGGAAATGAGAGTCCTAAGGGATCATGTCAATGATACACCAAAACAGACGAAAGCATCAGCTTTAACAGTAAAATGCATGCAATGCAAGTGAGGGAGGAAATGTGTGTGGGGCTTCAGCCTCCACAAGCTCGTCTCGACCTCAAGCCAGTCATGAAATAACAGTAATCATGCTGATATAAACAACATGCTATCAAGCAAAAACAGTAAACTGTAATCATACAGACAGAAAATGACATCATGCTATCAAGCAAAATAAACACATGGGCAAGGGAGCTAGGCTCTACCGAATACCCGCAAGCAAAGCCAAGCAATAACAATACAATCAGATGCACTCATGCTCTTAGACTGAACTTATTCTAAATGGGCTTAGTCTAATGCAGCAGACAAATCAGACAAACACACAATACATCAAAGACAACAGAAGAAAGCCTCAGCTCCTCCAGCAGCAACCCAGTCTTCAGACTTCAGAGATCACTTGCTTTCCAGGTATCAACCCTACAACCTGAGTATCAACTCATCTTCTCCCTTGAGCTTCAGCTCCTTTGATCAGCTCTACCTTCAGGCTTCACTATCTTCAGGGATCTTCAGGCATCAACTTGATCTTCACAGAGTCTCCAGACTTCAATAATCTTCAAGGAATCATCCTCTTCAAGGCCTCAGCTTCTATCTTCAATGGCTCCAATGCTCCAGCAAACAAGATTCAGTCAACAAGATGAGGTGGGGGATGTTACAGTACTCACTGACTTCCAAAGGATGCCATTGAGGACTTAACATCAAAAGACAGGCTCTCTCAAAGTTCTACCTTATAGGGCAAGGTCACTAATCCCTCCAAAGGAGAGAGGTGAATACCCTTAAGGGACTCTATGTCACAGAGAAGAAAGGAGGTGAACAAGACACTCCTTGTTTATTAAACAAAGTATTCTATCTAGGGCTCTGCCTATGCCCCTATAAACCTATAAACAAAACAACAAAACTATGCTAAACTCCTCTGCAAGGTCTTCAAAGCTTCCATGATGATCCACAAGGTCTTCAACTCAATCTTCAAAGCTCACACACTCAACAGAGAAGGAAAGAAAACACAACAATACAACTTATGCCTTTAAGCAACACACATACTATCCATACATTCAAAAATCAATGAAAAATACTAAAACACCATGCAATATTCTAGTAAAATTCTAGGGGATTCTATACATACTTACCCTTAACCCATGTATTTCCCATACACTAATTTGGCCTATAAACCCCAAAAATAAAATGTTGAAGTCTACCTATACAACTTAAAACCCTAATTAGAACACCTAAATGTCTAATAATCAAACTACATCAAATTTAATTTCTAAAATCAAGGGATAAATCCTACATGAAACTAGGGTTCAATATCTAACTATACAAAAAAGAATGAATTAAAAAACCTAAGGGAAGGTCCTAAAACAATTCTTACAAGATAAGGTATCAACTAAAGGGAGGAAAATACACCATTTAAAAGAAAATATCACTAAAAATTCCACATTAAAAATAAAATTTCTTTTTTATTTTTATATTTTTCTACACAAAATTATCTAAACATAGAAAAAAGAATGAGTAAAAAATCATCATTTATCAATTTTTTATGAATTTATTAAGATTGCAAAAATATTAAGAATTAAAAAAAGAAATAAAAATAATATAAAAGGGAGGGGGGTGGAAATAGAAGGGATAGGTAGTTGTTTCAAATGGGCCAGCGCGCGTGGGGGGTGTGAATAGAACAGAGAGGCCCAGAATCAGTCACTAAACCAAACGACTGCATTTTGGTTTTTAAAATTCCCTCCGTTTTCTTGAATCGATCTGGGCCGTAGATGAGGCATAATAAGTCAAGCATTCCAGAAATATCCAACGAACGTTGGTCATCGTCCCAAATGGCTCCCTAGGGTTTTCAGACGCAGCCCCTCATGCAAGAACTTCCCCTGGCTCATTCTCCCTCCACACTCAATGATTTTTAAAAATTCCAAAAGGAAAAATGGACTACTCATCAAGAGGAACAAGGTTGGACGAGTAGTTTTCCTTAATTCTCCATGAATCCTTCAAACAGAGAACTTCAAAACTCGGGTACCACCATATTTCTCTGAAATCAAATCTTCTAAAACTCAAAATTGATGATCCAATCTTGTTCTCTATGTTATGCCTACCACCATGAGCTATTGATCATGCTCTAAAGCCACTAATCCAGCCTGTTCTCAATCACAACAGATTCTTGCACCTGCTATCAAACTCCATGTAATTGGCTCTAACTCTCAGAATTTCATCACCTAGTCTAGCCTAGCCATTCTAGACCTAACATGCGATCTATCTATGCTTAATTAAGGTGAAAGAGAGAAGAGAAAGAACCTGTCAAGTGATGATGGTAGGTGATGCTAGGGCACGATTCCAAGCTTGATTCTTCTCCACAATAATCCCCCAATGAAGCTAAACTTTCTGTTTGCACAATTCTGGGATGAGGAAGCTTGCAACAATGACTTTGATCTTGAAATGCAATAATGGAGCACCTTGAAACCCTAGCTCGAATCTATCTCCTCTCTGCTCAATTCACCAAGTTTCACCAACCTTTTCCTCCTTGTGATTCATTCTTTTTATAATGATGGATGGAAACAACTAGATCATTCTAGAATCATCTAGAAAAGTCTTGGAATCTCATGTGATGGTAAGTTGAAAATCTCATGCATCATGCCTTAAACCTTGCAAAATTGGTGTGAAATTCTCCTTATGTGAGATATTGAGAAGGAATGAGTGAAAATCATGCCTTCCCTTGCCTTGTGCTATGATTCCCAAAGGTGCCTTAATATGCAAGTTTCAATTTTCCAAAGCATGTCCCATTTTAAAGCCTCAAATCAAAATTCTATTTAAACCAATGTTCTCAAAATGATGTTTCCAATCAAAATGATATATTGGATGACCTATTTTGGATTCCTAGATCTTCCAAACCAATTTTCATTTTCAACTTTTTAAACTTATATGCCATTTTTAGTTCATTTTTGACCAATCATGCAAATCCATGCTATGAGCTTTTCCAACAATTTATGACCTTCTTTCTAGACTTAAAATCACATTTTGAACAACTTTCATGTTTTGAGTTTTTCCATTTGAGGCTTGGAAGTAGGAGTTTTAGGCATTGGCTAAAATGACCTATAACTGACAAATGACCAAAATACCCCTGTCTTGTTCAAACCATAAGTTGAGTTCCCCAAATCCTATCAAGGACTTCTACCACTCAAATTAAAGCTAAGAAGATGCCCTCCAACATTCATGTTGACCAAGAAATCATAGGAATCATCCTACTAGGGCAAAAGTTGTCTGCAAGTTGGGTGACTTTCAAGGACCCAGATTCACACACCTCTACTGACCTGTAATTTGTCAAAACCATAACTTGAGCTATGTAACTCCTATCAAGGACTTCCACCACTCAAATTAAAGCTTAGAACAAGCTCTACAACATTCATGTTGTGGGGAAGATGAGATATCAATCACATCTTGAGCTAAAACTGCCTGGAAGATAGGGATCAAACTAGGGTTTTTCACTGACAATCCTCAGAAAACCCTAACTCAAAACTTCTCAAACTCCTCAATCATGATGAGTTGGTCTAGGAATCATCTTTATAACATATTTATACATCATTCCATGATCTCATGGCCCTTGGGTTAGGTCTCAACCTTCTCCAAATCTTCAGTTATCTTAGGGTTGACCCAGTCAAAACCCTAATTCTACCAATCATGGTTGAATCTTCTGAATCCTTGCCTAATGACCTCTCTGGGCTTCATGATGGCTATCAAGACATCTCATAGGCTTTCCCAAAACATCAAGTTCATTCTCAAAGTCTCAGAATCATCTGAGGGGCCCCCACAACTCTCAAGCTATGAAGCACACAACCCTGGTTTCAACCAATTCCTCTGAGGATCTCTTTGAACTTTCTGATGAAGGTATCAACCTGCAAACACTTGATGGATAAATAATTGTTGGTCAAATTTTGGGGTGCAACAGGTGGTAATGGGTTAACTTGTATATTAGGGTCGGAATCTTTGAAGGACAAGATTCCATACTTAATGAGCCTCTGGACGTCTACTTTCATATCGAAATAGCTTAATATCGTGCCCTGGAGCACCTTGGTGGTAGGGGCAAAACTTGTCAGCTCTATAGGAAGGAGGAGGATTTGCAGGAACCATAGGTGGAACTTTCGTTTGAATATGACCCTTCTGGACCAAAACTGGAAACAAGTCAGCATATTTCATAGGGATAGGCTCAAAGTTTATCCTCCTATACGCACGACCTTGATTGTTGAACGACCGATTCTGCTGAGGATACTGCGGATTTTGCTGAGGTTGAGCACTAGGGGACTGAGGTTGTTGATATGGCTGAGGATCTTGTTGAGGCTGATAAGCTGGAGCATTAAATACTGGTGATACGGCAGCAACTTGGTGTGATGGCAAATATCTTTTTCTAAATTGTCCCTTTTGAATGGAATTCACACCTTGCTCCTTTTTCTTCACAAAACTACTTCCATACTTTTTAGGAACACTCTCTCCTTTGGCCAATCTTCCTTCGCGAACACCTTCTTCTAAACGCATTCCCATATTGACCATTTCAGTAAAGTTATTGGGTGCACTGGCTACCATCTTCTTATAAAAGAAAGGACCAGGAGTCTTCAGAAAAATCTTGGTCATCTCTTTTTCTTCTAATGGTGGTGTGACTTGCGCGGCCAACTCGCGCCAACGTTGAGTATATTCATTGAAACTCTCTTTATCTTTCTGCGCCATTGCTCTCAACTGATCTCGGTCGGGCGCCATGTCCACATTGTACTTATACTGCTTGACAAAGGCTCCTCCTAGATCATTGAAAGTTTAAATCCTCGTATTATCCAACCCCATATACCACTTGAGTGCGGCGCCTGTCAAACTGTCTTGAAAGTAGTGAATAAGTAGTTGATCATTATCAGTTTGGGCTGACATCTTCCTGGCGTACATAATAAGGTGACTCTGAGGACAAGTATTCCCTTTGTACTTTTCAAAATCAGGGACCTTGAACTTCGGTGGGACCTTAACATTTGGAACCAAGCACAACTCAGAAGCACTCTTACCAAACAAGTACTTTCCCCGAAGGGCTCTTAACTCCTTTTGTATTTCAGAAAATTGGTCTTGAAATCCGTCTATCCTCTCTTCTAAACCCACAGTTTCGGTCGGTGACCCATGTAAAATTGGTTCATCCAAAATATACGGAACATCGTTCACCTACGGAGACGCAGTAGTCATCACAGCAGAAACTACAGGAGCGGCTTGAACAGTGGTTGCGACAGGAACCTCGGGAACAGGTGGACGATAACCAGCCGGAGTGAAATAAGGAGGCATCCCCCACGGGAAACCTGGCGGCATGCTGTAGGTTACTTCAACAACAGAAGACACCACTGGGATCGGTGTTGGCGCCACTTCAGAGATCACAGTCCTTGGAACTTCTTGGTTGTTGATCGAGGCTTGATTGGACAAAGCTTCCACCAGACCATTCAACCTCTCCAAACTTTCTTTCATAACCGCAACTTCATCACGGAGCACTCTGTTCTCTTGCTCTAGTTGATCCATCTTCTGGCATTGACTAGCTCGAGTGTTGTATCGGTGATTCAGCTTGTCTGTGGAGATGAAGCAAGAGTGAGACCCTGGGATGCAAACGATGCTATGCTTATGCAAAAATGCAAATGAGTATGAAACTTTCAAGAAACTCAAATTGTTTCGGTATTGTAACGTTGGAAAAAAAACTTATTTTAATTGGATAATCGAAGCATTACAAAACAGAGTACTCTTTTAAGAGTTTATTACATTGAACCAAAAGCAAAAGAGAAACTCGGAGATCTACTCCTTATGCTTCTTTTGTGCGCGAAGCTCCTCTTCTAACTGATTGACATGTTCTTGCAGCTCGGCCTTCTCACTGATGAGTCGATCGACACATTCCTTCCAGGCCATAGCTGTTGGGGGAAGATCATTGCTGGTGACAGCTCTTGAAGAGGTGTGAGAGGAAAATAAATCCTCTTGCACCTTCCTCTTCCTTGCAAGTTCTACTTCTGGCATCCTCTGGGATTTCTCTCTCTCTACCTTGAGTATGAAAAACTTGTTCTTCCAAGCGGCCTTCAGCTTCTGAGCCTCATCCAAAGCAGCCTTCAACTGATCTACTTCGCTCACATCAAACCAATCTGGATCGTGAAAAGCCAATACCATAGGTTCATGGAAAGGAAACGGCATTTTGAGGTCGAGAGCTCTTTCTCGCACCCAATGTAGATATTCCTCAGAGACAGCATAATTGGGGTATCCTAAAGCAGCTTTTCCTTCCTTATTGATGTATCTCCATGCATAAATTATGACGGTCTTTAGGTCTGGGTCTTCTCCTTCCTTGAGAAAGATCCCTTCTACCAGAGTCTGGTCAGGTACTTCAATCATGGGATGCCTAAGTTGGAGACGAGCTAGAGCAGGGTTGTAACTTATGCACCCTTCTCTCGCAATGAGTGGTATGTTAGTAAATCCTCCGATGCTATGGATCATACATATACCTCCATAGGTAGGGTCGTACCACACAATGTCGGAGTGAGTAAGGGCCATGACTATCTCGGACCAACGGGACGATTCTTCCTCTTCCCAAATAGACGGGTGCCGAGTTAGGCGAGCAATGAACCATGAATACAACAGAGCGGTACAACAAACGATATGTCCTCCTCCTTCAACATTCTTCGAGTGAATAGAATATTATGTGTCAGCGAGCAAGGTAGGAACGGGACTCTTGAGTATAAACAGTTTAATTGCATCCATGTCAACAAAATCATCGACCTTTGGGAACCAGAAGATCCCATAAACCAACAAAGCAAAGGTAGCTTCCATGATAAGGACCTCCTCTCTTTCAGCATGGTAACAGACCTTTTCGATCAAGAAATCAGATGGGAATCCAAGGACTCCTTCCTTGGGGGTCAAGTGCGCTTGAACATCTGCTAGACTGAGATGAGTAGCGTTTGCAATTTCTTGGTGACTGGGTTCGTCCTCCTGGCCGGTGAATAAGGGACGGGTTGTCACGGGCATCCTCAGGAAATCAAAATACTCTTCCAGCGTCGGCATCAACTGGTAATCCGGAAAAGTGAAACAATGGTACAATGGATCATAAAACTGAACCAAGGTCTCCAACAACCCTTCTTTCATCTTGAGTTCGAGAAAACGGAAGACTTCTCCATATTCTGCTGCGAAGGCGTAATGGTTCTTGATGAGGTCTGCTAGTTCTCTCAAGCTTTCAATGTTAGGACTCTGGAAAGTGTACTCCAATACTTCTCTTTTGAAATCCATGGTTACAATACCTGAGAAATAAAATTGAGTTTCTTGAGTAAAGAAAGAATGCAATGCAAGATGAGTAGGACTTCATGGGATCCCAACTATTTATAAACATTATGGCAAAAGAAAACGTTTTTATTTAATTTTGAAACGGAATACAAATAATACCCCATCGTACACTTGGTTGTACCAATCAATGTCAGAATGGGTCAATGCCATAACCCTCGGAGACCAAAGCTCTTTGCCAATGTTCGTAAAAGAGCTAGACTTTGGCAAGTGCGAAATAAACCACTTGTAAAGTAAGGGTACACAACAAGTAATCATTCCCCCACCACGAAGGTTTCGGAGATGTATAGAGTGATATGTATTACCCAACAGGGTTGGCACTGGGTTGTTCTTCATAAAGATCTTGAATGCTTTGAGATCAATGAAACCTTCAAAACTCGGAAATAGAAACAACCCATAAACAAGCAAAGCGAAAATTGCCTCAAACGGAGCCTTATTAGAATAATCAGCATAGAATGAAGCCTTCTCGACTAGGAAACCTGTCTTTAAACCAAGAATTCCATCCTTAGTAACTAGGTTGGCTTTGACGTCAGCTACCTTTAAACGGAGGGCCTTAGCAATATATTTCTCATCAGGGTCCTTTTCCAAGAAGGGAAAAAGAGATTCTTCTAGGACAGGTAGACCAACCAAAAAGGAATACTCTTCCAACGTAGGTAACAACTGAAAATCCGGAAAGGTGAAACAATGATAAAGAGGATCATAAAACTGTAGTAAAGTGGCAAGAAGTCCTTCGTTCACTGAGTGGCCTAACAAAGATATCAGCTTCCCATATTTGTTCTTGAATTCCTCTTGATCCTTGATAAAGCCCCACAACTTCTTTAGGTCGTCCAATTTGGGACTCTTAAAAGTATATTTCACAGTACGTCTTTCATTTGAAGTCATGGTGACCTACAATGTTCATAAACGAAAGTGAATCCCATGAAGTCCAATGCAGAATGATGTTATATGAATGCAGCAAACACAAGTATTCACATAAGGACACAAAGATAAACAAACAAAGGGGAACCCTAGGTTTGCAACGAGCATGAAGCAAAGGGTATACCCATCCCCAAAGGATACGGACTAAAGGTTTGATTGTACCTGTAGGACAAGGTTCTAAAGGGACTCGAAATCATCAGCCCATCTTTCGAATATTATCAATTTCCCAATTACTTGAGGATTAACAATATTCTCAAGAGAACTTCTTTTGAGTGTAGCTTCGCGTAGCACTATTTCGGAAGTACTCCCTCATAGTCCCGCACTACATCCTAATAAAGGCCAAAGTTGGGTTAAGGTAACTACGGTTCTCAATATCATAGGCTCCAAGGTCGAAAATAGCAAGTGTCTTCACGATTACTCGTTCAACAGTACTATTTCAAGAGGGCCTCAATTGAGCGGGATTCTCGATTTAACTTAGTCGGGATTCAACTCCCTATAAGCCTCCTGGAATATATCACCATCCTATCTTAATTTCTCTCAAGTTCAGGTGTAGAACTTTATCTCACCACTCAAGGACAATAATCCCGAAAGAATAAACACAAGAGAAAATAAACATTTAAGCAAGTAAACAGATATATAAAGCAATAAACAAAATAATAAGATAGGGAAACCCACTAGGAGACATCCCCAATGAAGTCGCCATTTCTGTCGCGGTGAAATTTGGGATACTAAACTATTAATTAGTTTGAATCTTTAATTCATTTTGCAACCGAACTTTGATTTGTTCAAAGGAAGGGATAAAGATCGAAATTCCCACAATGCAATGCAAATGCAAGCTTAGAGAGTTATAGGTTCGGGGGTTGGTTAAACTTAAGGAAGGTACTAGCATCCTAAGTTTTTGTAGTACTCTACAGGAACCTCTTGTTTAATGAAGAGAGATTATCATTTAAGCTCATTGGAGGCCTTGAGGGTCATTGTGGAGTTCATTCAAGTGTTTATACCAAGTGTGAAGAGCTACAGTTGAAGATGGTGCAATTAGGGTTTACATCTGGTCATCCCTGAGTCAACTGTGAAATTGAAGGAGATTAAGACTCAATTACAAGTCTTTATGGTCATGGAATGTTGTGTTAATATACAAGGGATATCATTTCAAGATCAATTCATCAAGAAGCAAGAGTGTGAGGAGTTACTGAATTAGGGTTCTCAGTGTAAAATCCCCTGTTCAGTGCCTAACTTCAAGACCACCTATCTCAAGATACAAGTCTCATATCATCTTGGCCCCAACATGAAACGTGTAGAGCATGTTCTTAGCTTTATTTTGAGTACTAGAAGTCCTTGATTGGATTTATACAACTCAAGTTATGATGCAGACAAGTTACAGGTCCTCAGATGAATGTGATTTTGGTCAACAAAAGTCAACCAACTTCCAAGCCATTTTTGACCTAGAAGGATGTTTCTCCTCAACTTCTTATGAACATGAAAGTTGTTCCTCATGATCTTAGCTTTCCAAAGAGTACTATAAGTCCTTCATATGATTTGTAGAACTCAAGTTATGAGGCTTGCAAGGCAGGGATATTTCGGGAAAGCAGGATTACAAGTCATTTTCATTATAGGTCCATTTCACCACTTTGCACACTTCAAATGGAAATCTTTCCAACTTCAAACTTGCTCCAAATAGGGTCATTTTCTCAACCAAACATCAAGGCATCAAAGGTTTGGCTTTGATTGAAAAATCCCTAATGAAATTTCCATGAAAAAGGCCTTAAAAGAGAAAAATCAAATTTAATTCATTTGAAAACATTTTGTACCAACCTTGTGCATATTTTGAGTGCCAAACACATTTGAAACACAATTCCATCTTTGGATTAGAGATTTGAGTGCATTTTGGTGGCCACTTTCAAGCTTTCTTCAAGATTAAGCAACACATCAAAAACATGCCATAAGACCAAATCAAGGAGCCAATATCAGCCCTTTGATCAACCTACTTCAGATGCAAGCTAAAGGAACCATTTTTACAGCTGGGCAAGGGGAATTTCATGCACTATTCAAATGACCATGAAGTGAAAAAGTGAAAATCTAATTGGGCCTAAGAGAACAGAATTGGGCCCTCTTTCCATCTGAATCCAACATACATAAACTCAGCTTCATTCACAAGTCCTAAGAAGTGGTTTTGGAGAGATTTTGAGTGAGAACTGTCGCGGTGAAATTTGGGATACCAAACTATTAATTAGTTTAAATCTTTAATTCATTTTGCAACCGAACTTTGATTTGTCCAAAGGAAGGGATAAAGATCGAAATTCCCACAATGCAATGCAAATACAAGCTTAGAGAGTTATAGGTTCGGGGGTTGGTTAAACTTAGGGAAGGTACTAGCATCTTAAGTTTCTGTAGTACTCTACAGGAACCTCTTGTTTTATGTTTGTTTATTTTATCTGCTTAAGGGTTAAAAGACCTCGGGGTTTATTTCTAAGTATACTCGATAAGATGTCGCATCTTATGCCTACATATCCTTACGGGAGTGGAATCAGAGTATCTGTAGTTCCCCTAAAGGGTTTGAGGAGTTCATTGACTGTGGTCAAAGTTCCTACGGGTTTAGGGTAGTTGTTTGATTGATTTTAGGAGACAAGATGCGTTATCATTTTAAGGGTGATTTAACCGCCACAAGTTGTAGGAAAATAGTCTTTGCATCGTCTTAAGAAAAGGACTTACGTACTCGGATAGGGATCAACGAGGTACACCTTTATCTCTCTTAAGGTAAAGTTCCTACGGTATTGACTGTATTGATGTGGGGTGGAGATTCTATCTCGCTTAAGATGATTTGGCATCTTTCTCTAATGTGTTTGAATATTGTATTGATTTGAGTTGTTTGTATTGTGTGTTCTAAGTTGTAAAAGGTAAAGAACAGTCCTTCCTATGGGGTAGGATCTATCCTAAGGATCAACTTGAATGGGATCAAGGATCATGTGGGGAGAATGATGCAAATGTGAATGCATACGCACGATTGTTGGGATCATGCGCAGATTCTTCCTTTGGACGGAATGCGATGCGGAACTATAAATTGCGATAAAAGTAAACTGCTTGTAAGATAAATTGTAGAAAAAGTAAAACATACACATAAGCATGAAAGCGCTGAAGTGTGTGAGAGTGAAAGTGTCGTGGATGTGAATATGCACGATTGATTGTTGATTCGATTTTATTTTAGTTGAGTTGATTTTAATAGGATTGCTTTTAAACGAGAGATTGGTCTTTTAGACAAGTTGATTTTATATGAGATTAATATTAAAGCCTAAAGTCGAACGAGACGTTATGACGGTTAATTTATCAGGTGACATAATTTATTTATAAAAAGAGCCTAATTAAATGTAATAAAAGTGGTTTATTTTTATCCCTGAAAGTTTTAAATATTAATCATGCAAAAATAGTAATGAATTATAAAAAGTCTTATTATTATTTTTGTGAGCAAACAAATTAATTTATAACATGCTATTTCTTAAAAGATTAATTAATTTAGAAAGGAAATTTGTTATAGTATATTTTTTTATTAAGAATCATCTTAAGATTGGTTTACTAAAGTGAAAGAAATGCAATAGCTCATTATTTATTATTAAATAAAGTAACATAAAACCTAAAAACTATATGATTAAATAAAAACTAAATTATTAAAGGTGAGTAATTTATTATTTTAAGGGATTTATTGAAAAAAAGTTGTTAAAAAATAAAAAGTTAATAAATTATTAATTATTTCAATAAAGGAGTTGATTAAGACGATTAGATTAAACAAATAACTTAATATAGGTTAGAGTGAGTTAATTGGATTAATTATTAAGTTAATTATTATTAGTGTTAAGCGGATTATGATTAGGGGGATGTGTGTGTGATTAGGTGTTTCAGTGTACGGATAAGAAAACAAGCAGAAAAGAAAAAAATGAAAGCGTAAACCGGAAACCCTAGATTCCCTTTTCCCAGATCGGCTTCTCAACCTCTCCATCCTCTCCTCTCACGCGATCATGACTGATTTCCTCCTTCTTATGCTTCGACCTGAAATCAAACCGGAAAAAAGTCAATAAATTAATATCATGGATAAGGATTGGAGAGTTACCGAGGGTTTTGGTGATGGCAACGACGCTAGAGGCGACGTCGGGGATTCACGGCGATTTGGACTTGCGGCGGCCGGACGTAGCTTTAGAGAAGATAAGTTTTTTTTTTCAATTGCTAGGTTTTCGAACACAGGTTTTCTATAGTGGTTTTCTGATCGATCCCTTTTTCATCTCTTAGGTATCTTTTTATATGTTTCAAAATGAGGATCTTCGATTTGAAAACTGATTAAATCAGTCTTGAATATTGATTGGGTTTTCCTTTTTGGTCTAGACAAATTTTGAAAAGTTTCCTTCTTCGTCCAATCTTGTTTAATGTTGTTGATGAGAATCAAACCTATGTGATTCAATTTTGAGGAATCTTTATTGATGTTAGGGAATCTGATAGGATCTGAATAGGATCTCAATTTTGAATAGGGTATATTCTTCGATCGGTTTACTAATCCAAACATTATGTTTCAGCAGGTGTGGATAGCAGAAGATATTGGGCCAGGGGGATGATCAGCCCAGGGCAACATCAACTTGCCTCTTTGACAGTTCTAAGCTGCTTTGTTTCAACTTCATCGATAAGTTTTCCTTTCTACTTTTCCTCAAAAAAATGTTCTGTTTTCAATTGTTCAAACAACATATGGTACTTGACAAAAGCTCCTTTATATCAAATATATTGTAGGCCGTGTTACTGAATCCAGAAGCAAGGGTAGATAATTCAGCGTCTTTGGTGCATCAATTTACCAGAAGAAGTTCAACATGAGGCTTAGTATCTTCCGCTGCCAGTTTTCCTTTGTAGCATCCTCATCACGGAGTAGGTTAGTCGCTTCTCGACTTGTCTTGTGGTTATGCTGGTGGATAGTTTCATCATGCCCTATGGTTTTTGCCTTGAGCTAATCTTGTTGAGTGTGTTCTTCATTGGCTTTCCAGGTTTGCGAAGAGTGCTGGGGGGAGCGGTTATAAAGACGTCATGCTTGCTACTTGGTGACTTCCTCACGAACAGCTGTTGTTGGTTACCCTGGCTTGGTCCACTAATCAGCAACCTTAGTGTCTCTCTTGCACCTTTCACCATAGCACCAGATTCAGAAAATAGTGGATTCACAAGTTTTGGATGCATTGGTGGAATACTAGTTGACATTGCAGAGCCATCACTCACAAGATAGCCCTGCCTCGAAGGACGGATACCGGTTACTGGGACATGAACAATTGGATCATACATTGGTGGTGTGAAAATGGGAATCTGTTGAGAAGTTGGTAAGGACATTCTGACTAGTGGTTCAAGAAAAAATGGAGGAAAATGTTGGATGTTATGGTTGAGATGACTTGCTGGAGTTGTTCACTCGTATCTTAACAGGTTGTAACAGGATCTGCAGCATGGCATTGACGACATCTACTACTATTTTCTTTTAAAGGTGGAAAGGAGGGTATGAATCAGAGAGAAAAGAGTCAACGGAGCTGTGGCGTTCTGGCTGGTGAGTAGTCAAGAGGCCTTGTCGTCTTCAGTTGTTTTCCCCTTTTGTAAATTATGTTCCTGATAAAAAAAGATCAACCCACTTTATGACTTTATTATGTTTATGGCAGGCTTTTGGATATTGTCGCTACTGATACTCCCAACAACGACAATACAATCCTGACTCCATTGAGGATACTTTCTGAGGAGATCTCTCACGAGCATCAGAGCTTGAGGATATAACTGGTGTGAAGGTGAAAACTCCTAAGATGACTGAATAGGTTTCTGCGATGGAGGTATTTGCTGATTGACTGGTGGAACTTGCGGGCGAGGTTGGTTGAAATTCTGTTGTGTCATAGTGCTTCTACTATTGTAGTAATTGGTCTATCTTGAGTCTTGTATGAGCTTGTCTTGTAATTGAATTTGAAATGAGCTGGTAATACTTCCCCTTTTTAAATTCTAATTCCTTCTACCATGATGCAGGTTAATCACAGGCCCGGCGGAAAAACCTCCATTCAACCTGCTATCTCTGTGTTGAAAGCTCAGTTGGACACTGTTATTCTTCTCCTGCATGCTCTGCATCTGCTTCCTGTGACGCTTTGTAGCTTCCGTTTTACACGTTCAACCTTTAAGTCGCGGCGTCTATCCTCCACTTCTCCAAACACTAAAGACTGTAGGTCTAGGCTGAAGATTATGCTGAAACTGAAAGAGTGTGATGTTGTTGTTGTGGTGGCATTAACAGGAAGAAACCCCAGTAGAAAATCTCGGTCAAAAGAACTGTATCAATATTATTCCTCATCGAAGCTGTAAATTCCAATGCATCTGATGTCATGAACCGGTCAATAGGGAGCCTTGTACCAGCCAGTGCACAAGCCTCTAAAGAACTAAAGTTCTTGTTGTGGTTGTAAATCTGTGGAGTGTGTAGCTTCTCACCAGGTTCACCGATCAAGTTAGTAAGTGCAGCTTCAAAACATCTTCCCTATAAGTTCTCCAACTGAATTTACCATTCTCAAATTCTCTTTTCAATCTCTTGTCTTGATTTGTACATGCTGCTTATTGTCTATGAAGCTATGAGTTTTGGTGCCATGAATTTAGCAAATACTATGCCCGTGTTACATTTCTCGTGCGTGCTTTTGTAATTTCTAATGATGTCTTTGTGTACTTCTAGTGGCTGTTGTTTGTGGATGGAGATAACACTTGGCGGTTCAAAAAAAGTCTCTTGGAGCTTGAATAGCATTATCGGATTATGACCGGCATCCATCCGTTTTGTGAGTCTCTTCTTTGATTATTCTGTAGCACCGTTATCACCGTCTGTATTTAAGTTCGGTAGCATTTGTATGAGTTATGACCTGTGTGCCCCCTGCGACTTCAAAGTCCAATTCACAATGCTTCGTATTTGTAGAGGCTTGTATAAGAAAACTCTGAAGTGGGTATTTCATAACGGTAACACTGCTTGCTGTTGTTTGTTTTGGCAGGTTAACTACACTTATCTTGTGGACAAAATGCTTCTGGTGCAAACGCTCTGAGTGAAAGAGGTAAATGTAGATATCTCGATGCACCATGTTGCGGTCTGTTTCGGACGGGGAAGTCATCTCACGCTGAGTATGTTACCGTCTTGTTATGCTGGTGTTATTACGAAGTATTTCGAGACTGCATCACACCCTGACATTGTGTTCGTTGCAGGTTTAGATGCTTGCAGGACGTCATCTCTCACCGTTCCTCAGTGGTGCAACATAAGGAGGTGTTGGCTTAACAAGATCTATGGCGGTAAGGCGATGCGGCTCGTGCAAAAACCGTTGCTGTTGGGTTTTGACAGTGTGACAGAATCTCAGGGCAAGTACCATTGGAGCTCAGTACAACTATGCAATGCGGGATTTAGTACTAATATCCTGTTGTAGCTTTTATCGCCTAGAACATTCTTATAATCCATCCTCTATAACATTTGAAGTGCTTAGCAGCTTGTACTATACATATTTGAAGGGTTTACTCCTGCCTTTAATAGTCGTACTTGATGAGTTTGGTTGAGTCCAACATTTGCCATTGCTTGAAAGCATATGTAATGTATCTTCACCATGGGTCATGATATAAGTAACCTTTCCTGTAACTTTAGTTTGGTGTAATGTAACCTATTTATTTTATGCAATGCATGCTTGTATCTCCAGGTTCTTAAGAATTTAAAATTGGATCAAGTTTCCACCCATAGTGAATTGGTATCTTATTCTTCACACAACATATTTCCGAAAGGTTTGTCTCTTCATGGATCTAACCTCCAAGTAGCATTAATGATATTTTAAATGATATTGTCCACCGCTTTATATATTGTTGCGAACCGTTAATCATCCGGTAGTTAAAGTACACAAATGATTTTCGTCTCCCATAACTTGCGAAGCGTTTTGTGTTGGAAGCAAAGATGTTGTTGCAACCAATTAAGAAGTCTTGAGTTGGTGATATTCCATAAACGTTGGCCAAACTTGCCAAGTATTTCTGTATGTTTTGTCTTCCATTGTTCAAATTGGTTATTTCGAAGAGAACTCTTAGCCTTAGGGTCATCTTGAATAAGGACCAAATGACCTTGTCCGGAAAGATTAGGTTATTAGTGTCACCTCTGCTTTGCATTTTTAATATACCTGCGCATAATTGTTAGTCGTAATAAAATACACATATATATGTAAAAGGGACACATAAAAAGGAAGTGGGATCTTAAGGTCGAAAATTAGGGTGTGACAAGAACAGATTGGAAAAAAGAGAGGAAAAAGTCAAATACGTTTTTTAAGTTTCATTGAGTTTCAATCAAAACCAAACATTGCAAAACATTTCTTGAGCTTCACTGAACGTTTCTGGGTAACTTATTGCAAGCTTTGATAACACACTGAGCTCTGTGGAAGCTTATTTTTAGGTTTCTTTCTTTTCAAAATACCTCACTGTTTATGCATTGATATCACGCCATTTTCATATATTTGCAAACCTCTTGATGTATGGATGGATTCTGGATTGGTTTCGCGACTGTTTGTGAACTTTTTTCATTTGAGCTCATTTTTATTTTCTTTCGTTTTGTGTTATTAATGCCTGATCAATGAAAATGGCTAGTGGATTCATGATCCACGTAACCTGGAGATCACTTTTGGCTTTTATTTTGTCCATTTTGGTTAAGTTTTGAGGATTCTGGGTTTTTCGCCGTGAAGGGTGAGTGATGGTACGCCGGAGAAGACGACCGGAACAGTGGTTCCGGCGTCTGGTTCTCCCTCCATTATCTAAACCTCGCCTGAGCCACGTGTTTTGCTTCCAGCCATGTGATTTGCTTACTTTTTGTTTCAACGTCCCAGATTAAGACCTATGGTATACTTGCATTGACCAAACACACAGAACCAGGCTGGGAGATTCATTAAATGACTTGACACGTTGTGAAGCCTTGGATGCGCTTACTTTTTCAGCCAACGTGCCTGATTGATTTTCACCAAGTTCCTTATTTGACCATGCTACACTGGACCCACACGCTTTTTGTTTCTTTTTCTTTTCTGATGGGTTGGGTGTGCTATTGGCACCCCCTTCTTGTGGGTCTTTGCATTTTGAACGTTTCTGGGTTGCTATTGGCACCCCCAACACTTTGTTTTATTTATTTCTTTTTCTTTTGTTTTTATTTTATGCTGTTTAGATTTAATTTATTTTAAAATACTTCCAAGTGTGGTAAAATTCCAAAACAATATGTTGTAGAGTCTTTGAGATGTCCTCTTATTTTTAGAAATTCTTATTTTATTTTATGATTTATTTTTCAATTAAAGATGGGATTTAACTTTGGAAGTGTTTTATTTAACTTAAATCTTGACATGTTTTGTTCTTGAATTTGTTACTCTCATTTCCTTTTGATCCAATGAATAAAATTCAATCCTCATATCAATGATGAGTTGAAGAATTTTTTAGGACCATTTTTCCCCTGGTTGGTTGACTTTTGAGTTGATTTTTGATGCCCTTCATTTGACCCTAAACAATCTTCCTTCACAATGGAACACCCTTGTGAATCAATTTCTATGGTGATGTTGTGAAGTGATTTTGATTGCAATCTTTTGGCCTCTGGTTGCCAACATATTTATGAGCCTCTTGCATTTTATTTGATAATTTTTGAATCATTTTCCTATTTTTTGAGTAACTTGCAAATCAAGTTACCCAAAGGGAAGTTCATACATACCTCTTGACCTAGTTTGACTTGGATATGATATTTTTGGATCCTTTGAGCTCTCAATGCCTATTGACTCAAGTTGTTAACATGCTAAGGATGATGCTTGCTCATTTTTAGGTCATTATATTATTTTTTGCTTGTTCATTTGATTGCTTGCTTTTGAGTTTCCAATTAGGGTTTCATTGTGAAACAAGCTTGCTTTCCTTTGGGAATTTGCTTGCATTTCCTTGTGGCTTACTTTCTTTTTCTTTTGAGAACTTTTATTTCATGTCCGTTGCTGTCCAATGACTTTGGAATCTCAATTGAGGTAGCTTGGTGTCGCTACCGCGAAAATAAGGTGCCGGCAAAACAGAAGAGTCGCCACCTTTCGTTATTTATCCCTCATAACGGAAAAGGAAACGATCGGAAAAACCTGACGAAAAAGGTATAAGACAAGGTCATCGCAACCATTGTCTGGGTTCAGGAGTCGGTTATGCAAGGGGAAGGTATTAGCACCCCTCACGTCCATCGTACTCGATGGGATCCACGCTTGTTGTGTTTATCTGACGGGTTGGTTTTACTATCTACCTATCAAGGCCGGTCTGAAAAAGAAAAGAAAATGACTCGGCAAAGCGTCGCACTTTATGCCTATGTATTCTAATCAGAGAATGAGAAATCAGAGTCAACGTAGTTCGGCTAACTACGGGTTACGGGGAAGGTGGCTCGCCAATACGTCAGTATTGTGCCTACGTACTCTCAACAGGCTTGAGAGATCAGAGCTTACGTAGTTCGAGATAATACGGATTACGGGGATTCAGATTCATCTGTTTTATCGAGTAGGGTTAACAAACAGTTCCAGCAGTTTGGTGTACGCAGCTCGACCCTTGGAGACTTAGGCGTTACCGTTTGCGGTAGAACTGAGAGTTAACAACACTCTTTTCATCAGAAAAGCTTCCTTTGAATTATGGGCCCACGGGGCAAAAAGGTTTGAAGTTTGTTTTCTGTCTTTTATGGAAGAACTGTTTTTTATGGATGTTTGCAACCAACATCGCACTAGAGACTATGACCTGAGAGTGAATGCGTCGTATGTCACCCAAAGGGTGCCATACTAAACATCCAAGCTGTCGAAAAGAAACTCTCTGACAACCCTTTCTCAGATAGCTTAAGGCTCGTAACGCACGACATCAGTTAACCTTTATTACTGTATTTTAATTTGATTTGAGATGAGAAGAGAGAACGAACAGGTTCAACTAAGGGGAGACTATCAAGTCCTAATGTTGTCATGCCAAGGATTCATCCTATGGTTGAGGTTTGAAACAGGGAACTCCTAGAAGTTATCATGCATAGGTTTCAACCTAAAGTTCTAATAATCACTTCCTTGTCAAAGGAAGCGATATTCCTAGGGGGTCATGTCAATGATAAACAGAAACAGATAAAGCCTCAACTTAAACAGTGAACAGTAAACGACTGTAAAATGCATGCAATGCAAGTGAGGAAGGAAATGTGTGTGGGGCGTCATCCTCCACAAGCTCGTCTCGACCTCAAGCCAGATATGAATAACTGTAATCATACAGGAGAAATAACATGCTATCAAGCAAAATATAATAACTGCAATCAAACAGAAGAAATGAAATGAAATGCCATCAAGCAAATCACAACCCACATAGGCAAGGGAGCTGGGCTCTACCGAATACCCGCAAGCAAAGCCACATAGTAAAAATACAAGCAGAGGGAGCAACTCAACCTCTAGTGCAATCATGCTCCTAGCTTAAATCAGTCTAAACATGAACTTATCCTAATGCATCAAGCAAATCAAACAAGTCACAGCAATACAGTTGCACATAAAGCAAACAGACAGGAAAGCAGATCAACAGCTTCCACAGCTTCACAGCAAAGCAATCCTCTGACAGCAGTTTAGCCATCAGTCTTCAACTGCTCTTCCAGGCTATCATCTTCAATAGCAAGTATCAACTTGCTTCTTCAAGCTTTTAATGCATCAAACACAAGTCTCAACTTGTTCCCCAACTTCAAGCTTCAGCTCTTCATTTGATCTCAGCTGGATCTCTTTCACAAGTGTCAACTTGTTCTTCCTGGTCTTCAAGCTTCAGCTCCAAGGGCAGTCTTCAAACACAGGGGAAGTGGCAACCTCTAGCATCTTCAATTTTCTAACAAGGAACTCCATCCTCTAGCAAGGGAGAAAGATTCATCTAACAAGAGCAAGGTTTGGATAGTGGAAAGCAAAGTGAAGACCAAAGGTCACCACTAAGCACTCCACCATGAAAGAAAGGAACCCTCAAAGGTTCTACCA
The DNA here is from genome assembly GCA_963859935.3 of Lathyrus sativus. Lineage (NCBI taxonomy): Eukaryota > Viridiplantae > Streptophyta > Magnoliopsida > Fabales > Fabaceae > Lathyrus > Lathyrus sativus. Next base: position 203,159,053 of record OZ012741.1, read on the forward strand.
ACTTGGGAAGAGCCACACATCCTACCAAAGGAGGGATTAGGCCTTCACAAGGGGACCTTACATCACAGGGAAGAATGGAAGTGATTAACACCTTCCATGTTTATGAAAGAAGAGAATCTATCTAGAAGCTCCACTTACAAACCGTAATCTTAACACCTAAACAAAACCACACCAAAAGAAGGGAAATCTTCACATCCAAGCTTCTTCATGCATTCCTCAGTAGCCCACACATGCCTTCAACGTCTTCCAAGAGCAAGAGAAACAAAACCCTAATCTAAGGGAACTAAAGAAGTCATTCTAGTTGAGTTAGCAGGTTAGGATCATCTAAAACCTAGTACTAAAGTTAATCTTAACTAAAATACTAAAATCAATTGTAAAATCCTACAAAAATAGCTATGGGAACCTAAGTCAATCATGAATCTACCATACAAAATACAGAGGTTGAATCATCCACCAAGTCCTAGAAATAAATCCTAAATCATAAGGTACTAAGCTTAAACCCTAAAACTAGAGCACCTAAAGTTTCAACTTAAAACCAACACCTAATTTCATCACAAATATGTGAGAAAAATCTAAGGGGAGCATACATTTCTAAACTAGGTACACACAAAAAATCAGCTTAAGAATCATCACCAAGTGATCACACAAAATTCAGCAATCCAAGGTATCAACCATAATGGATTTAATATCAATTAAAATGTAAAAAATGCAATTAAAATAAAAAATGCATGAATTCCTAATTTTTTAATTCAATAAAATTCTAGATTCAATCATGAATCAGGGAAAAAAAACTTGGATCAATTTGAGTTAATTTCCTATTTTTTATGAATTATTTACAAAACTATATGAAATGATGAAAATAAAAGAAATAAGAAGAAAATGATAAAAGGTGCGTGACAAATAGCAAATATTCCAAGTTTATTTCACAGACTGGGCCAAATGGGGGGTGTGGATATCACTCAGCTAACTAAGCCTAAACCATTCCAATTAATGAAACGGTGCGTTTCATTCAGAAGTCTCTCTTCAGAGTTTGAAAGCCAATCGTGGCCATCCATCCATCGCCTGAGTCAATTGTCAAACCTTCATCTGATGGTCCATGTTCATCGTCCCCAATTCAAACTGAGATGGAGGGAGTTCTCAGACGGTGGCCTGATTTGCAGCGCCACTGTCTTCTCCGGTGAGGTGCTCTTCTCAGGTCATCAAAAATGACAAAACAAATCATCATCTTGCTCAATTTTTCATCCTGATCACGAATCCATCATCTAAATTCCCTAATTCTTTCTCTATCTCCAAACACGATAGCAATTTCAGAAATCCACCTAATCTTGATCATCATGATTCTTAAAATTAATGACACTAATGTAATCCTCACTCTTCACTGATCGATTTCCACTGTCCAATCATGAATAACACTCCAAGAATCATGAGAAATCCATCTCAACAGAAGTTGCATAACACCTAGCATTGTCTCTAAAGTTGAAATTGATCATCCAAAATCCATCTATATCAATAGGGGAACCTAACCACATGCTTCTAGTTCACTGAAAACACATAATTAGAGAGAAATTTCAAGAAGTTAAAACCTGTATTTGAGCTTGTACCAGATGCACTTCTTGCTCGATTCAACCTTTAAGGTGATGCAGATTCACTCTAAATCACTTTCCAAAGCTATTGCAATCTTCAATTTCCCTTGGATTGGCCTTGAACTCAGAATACGATTTCACCTTGCAGCTATGAAACTTCAACCTCACTCTCTGCTTCAGGGATCAATCTTCACCAAAAAAATGGCTGAACACACTTTAATGTTTATATAGAACTCATTGAAAATGTCTAGAAAGTTCTGTAACCTTCCATAGGAGATTTTGCAATTTCAATTTCTCCTTCAAAGTCTCATGTGCACAGTCATGATTCTGGCTCTTTTTGGGCATGAAAATGCTTGGAATCATCATCTCATGAGATATTGAACTAGTTGGTTATGTTAATTTCCTTGTTTGCAAGCCAATGGTGTGAGTTTGATATAATGCTTCATCATGAAGAAACAACATGAAATGGCATGAAAATGGACTCAAACCAAAATTCCAACATTTCCAATGCTCCTAAAATGACTTTTCCATTCAAAATGACCTATTATTTTTCCTTGTTTGGACACAAAATGAATTATTTCAATTTTTGGTCATTAAATGCCTTTAATTCTTCTTTTTTTCAAAATTCCTTGAACCACATCATTCCTTGAGCCATTTCAATGTCTCCTTGATGCATGGTTAAGGTTAAAACCCCATTTTGAGCAACTTTATAGTTGAACAAAATTTCATTTGAGGTCTCTAAGTTGGTGAAAATGACCTATAATCACAAATGACCTATAATCACAACTTCCCAAAATACCCTTGACTTGTCAAAGCCATAACTTGAGTTCTACAAATCCTATCAAGGACTTCTAGTACTCTCTAGAAATCTATGAGGATAAGGAACAACATTAATGTTGACCAAGAGTTCATAGGAATCATCCTTCTAGGGCAAAAGTGTCATGCAAGTTGGGTAACTTTCAAGCTCCAAATACACATGCCTTAGATGACTTGTAACTTGTCAAAGCCATAACTTGAGTTCTATAAATCCTATCAAGGACTTCTAGCACTCAAATTAAAGATAAGACCATGATCTACAACAATCATGTTGGGGGAAAGATGAGATGACAATCACATCTTGAGCTAAATTGCCTTGAAGATAGGGGTCAAACTAGGGGATTTTACACTGTCAAGTCTTGGAAACCCAAGCTTGAAACTTCTCAAACTCCTCAATCATGATGAGTTAACCTTGGAATAATCCTTATAACATCTCAATGCATCAAACCATGATCACATGGCTCTTGAATTAGGTCTCAACCTTCTTTAAATCATCAGTTGACTTAGGGTTGACCCAGTCAAACCCTAATTGCACCAATCATGGCTGAGGCTTCTTAATCTTGCACAATGACCTGTCTAGGCCTCAAAGTGATCTTCAACACTTCTCATGAGCTCTCTCAAGACCTAGAGTCCAACCTCATGACCTCAGAATCATCTGATGATCTTCCCCATAACTCTCAAGCTAGGAGACCTACACACCTGGCTTCAACCACCCTTTCTGAGGCTCTTTCAACTTCTCTGATAAGGATATCAACCCTTGAACATCTGAATAACCTTCTTAGACGGCCTCATAGTGTTGTGTAGCCCTTGATTGATAATCATACCTCTTGATCTCCTGCATACATATCAATGAAATGCAAATGATAATGCTAATGTGAATGAAATGAACCATAAGTTAGGTAAAGAAATGTTGGGCAAATTTTGGGGTGCAACAGCTGCCCCTGTTCAAACGGCTTGGACCTGACTGGGTGAGAAGCGAACGGCTCTCACACAATCGAGGTAAAAGACGGTTGAATACCAACAAACCCGTAAATTTGCCAACTGCATAAGTACACGGTACTCTGATGGGGACAAATCTTCGGAAACTGAAATAATAGTTGCACGGCAACTAGCTGGAGAGATACTGATCTGAACCTCCGTCAGGATGATTCTCTGATTAATCTGATATCATTGCGTCCTCAAATCATCAAGGGATCACCGGTTACACGGTAACTGATGATTTACAAACGGTACTCCGATTGGTAAGAACATCTTCAAAACTGAACATGACAGTTGCACGGCAACTCTGCTGGGGAATTGGTCACACGGTAATTGGTGAAGGGTCTAATCTCCGTCAGGATGATCATCTGATTTTTCTGTAGATCTTCGTCCTCAAGTCATCAAGGGATCACCGGTTACACAGTAACTGGTAATGAATGGTTGATTATACCGTCAGGCATTCTGCGTCGTAGCAGAAGAATTCCTCGGGACTCATCAGGTCATTAGGAACTTTTTAACAATCAAGTTAATTACGCCATAGGGCGTTCAAAGAAATTTTCGAGCGTCAGCCAGACTTCGTCAGCGAATCTGAAATAGAATCCTCGGTCAATCATGAACCAAATAGGGATACCTAAACCATTACCACCCGGCACTCCGCGTCAGCTGAGAGAACTGCTTAGACATCACAGTTGGACGTCGTCAATAAGTCTTCAAATGGAATCCTTAATCCATCAGGAACCACTAAGGATATACATTCTTTTACCGTCAGGCACTCCGCGTCAGCTAGGAGAATTGCTTTGACATCGCAGTTAGACTTCATCAGTAAGTCTGGGGTTTCGGCACCGCTGCCTGACTTCAATCATCAAGTCTTCAAGGAAATTTCGACTTCTCTTTTTAAAATCTGCCAGGGATGACACATCTCCGCTGGGGATTCTGGAGAACGATCAAGTAACTCTGCTTCGGAGATCCAGAAATCGTTCTGGACGAATCAACTCTACTGAGGGCTGCAAGAATCATCTTGGACAAATAACTCCGCCGGGGACTACAAGAGTCATCCTGAACCAATAACTCTGCTGGAGATTTCAGGAATCATCCTGAGCAAACACTCCGCCGGGGACTCTAAGCATCAACTTGAGCAACCGACTCTTGCGACTTCACTGGGGATTTTAAGAATCATCTTAAGCAACCAACTTCGCTGGAGACTTCAAGAATCATCTTGAGCAAACCATTCTGCGAAGGAACACCTGCAAAACAAGAACGGTAACGACCTAACTCATGTTTCATATGCATATGTTTGATTATGGCGCAATGCTCCACACGGTGGAAATGCTACGCATTTCTAGGGTAAATGCTATGCAATCATGCAAGATGCTACGACCCCGTCAGCAAAATAAATGCTGAAGGGAAAAGCCTCCTGTCAAGGAGAAAGAACCACTCTGGTGGAGGAAGGACTCATCCTGCCGAGGAGAAGCAGTCACGCCAATCTCAATTGCACTCCGCCTGGGGAAACGAACTTCAGTCGACTGTTGCAGGGGAATAAAATTCTTCGAGAACCTGTAATCGCCCAACTAGGTGTATGCACCACAACTGCTGAGGAAAGTGATGTCAGTCGCAGAAATAAACTGCACAGCCTTCGCGGAAAAACTTTCTTGGAGATAACGACTCCGGTGGGGAAATACAGCATCAGCTATTCAACACTCTACTGGGGAAAACCAATCCTGGCCTCAACGACTTCCAAGGACTCGGCTCTCTTGGGGATTTGCAAACTCGGCTGGGGAAGAAGGAATCATCCCGCTTGCTGGGGAGAGTACAACTCTGTGGGGAATCTCAATTCCGCTAGAGACTTCAGTCTGAGCTATCGAAAGCTGTACACTTGCGAATAATCTTCTACGAAAACTGCACTTTGACTCAATGCTGGGGAACGGACGCACACTTCAGTGTATGACTCAACTGGGGAGATGTCGTTCCTTCAGGATTCATCTGATTTGGGAGAGGATTTTCTCTGGTTGGGGGAGACATATCAATGCTTACGATCTCATGCTCAGACTCCGCGGGGAGATGCTGCTGAACTTGCTGGAGAAGAAGGAATCATCCTGCTTGGGGATGCATACGGCGCACTGCCTGGAATATGCTATACCTGCAACAACACAAACAAACAGACAAGATACCCTTCTCAAAGGGACCTATCAAGGTTATCATCTTGCGACACTGTTCAAGTAATTCATTATTTCAACAATCAGTGGCCTAGGCCAATAAGTTTATGTATGTGCATTTTATCAAAAACATCGGCGTTCTTTTTTTGCAAACAAAATAGATAAATGCTAAACAAACAAACAGAATTGCTGAATAGTATACATTATATTGATGATGAACCCCTGAATGGGTGAAAATGTTTTACAACAGATGCAAGCTCCTGGAATGAGGAAGCTGCGCAAGCATAATAACATAAATATACATCAGTATATACACAAATGTCGGCAATGTGGCGTAGACGAACACCATGAGTTGATCCCTTTATGACCCACTCGACCTCGATACTTCTCCGACGCTTTAGCTTCAAAAGAGATTGATTCAGATAAACGGCCCTCAGGTCCTCCAAACCACTAAACAATGAAAGTCCACACGCAGAACACAATCATTTGCTTTTTCAAATCCCTAACTTTTGCCTGAATCTCCCTTCCAGGTTTTCGACTTTGCGGGTGTACATTCTTTTCTTTTATATCCCTAATTTTTGCCCGAACCTTTTTCCTTTTTTATGGTTCGCCGGGATGCCCCATTTTTGCCTGGATATTCTTTTTCTTTCCAGCGGGTCATTTTTTTTAAAGCAAAGTATTTTTTAACTGCGTCCGCGTTCACCGAGGATGCAAAATCTTCGCCATCCATTGTGGACAACAACAAGGCTCCTCCCGAGAAGACCTTGCTGACGACGTACGGACCTTCGTAATTGGGAGTCCACTTGCCCCGGTGATCGGAGTGTGGAGGAAGAATCTTCTTCAGGACGAGGTCACCCGTCTGAAAGCTTCTAGGACGCACCTTCTTATCGTAAGCTTTCTTCATTCGGCTCTGGTACAGACGACCATATGCAATCGATGCCAACCTCTTCTCGTCCATCAGGCTGAGTTGGTTTAGTCGGATCTTAATCCATTCTGCCTCATCGAGTTTCACGTCAACCAAAACTCGTAAAGAAGGGATCTCCACTTCTAACGGTAGGACAGCTTCCATACCGTACACCAGTGAGAAAGGAGTTGCCCCGGTTGATGTACGTATCGTTGTACGATAACCGTGCAATGCAAATGGCAACATCTCGTGCCAATCTTTATAGGTCACAACCATCTTCTGTACAATCTTCTTAATGTTCTTATTGGCCGCTTCAACGGCGCCATTTATCTTTGGCCGATAAGGAGATGAGTTGTGATGTTCAATCTTGAAACTCTGGCACAGCTCCTTCATCATCTTGTTATTCAGATTCGAACCATTATCAGTAACGATCCGCTCGGGAATTCCGTATCGACAAATGATGTCCCTCTTTATAAACTTAGCCACCACCTACTTGGTCACGTTAGCATACGAGGCTGCCTCCACCCACTTGGTGAAGTAGTCAATGGCTACTAGAATGAAGCGATGACCGTTAGATGCAGTGGGCTCGATCTTGCCTATCATGTCGATGCCCCACATGGAAAACGGCCATGGGGAGGACATGACATTTAACGGGCACGGCGGCACATGAATCTTATCAGCATAAATCTGGCATTTATGACATCTCTTCGCGATTTTAAAGCAATCTGATTCCATCGTCATCCAGTAATATCCTGCTCTCAGGATCTTTCTCGTCATAGCATGGCCGCCGGCGTGCGTACCAAATGTGACTTCATGGACTTCTTCCATGAGCATACTTGCTTCTTTCTCGTCTACACATCTGAGTAGCACGAGATCGTGGTTTCTCTTATACAAAACTCCATCAGGATTGAGATAGAAATTTCCAAACAGCCTCCTCAGAGTCTTCTTATCCTGGGTTGACGCTCCCACGGGATACTCCTTAGTCATACGAAAGGTCTGGATATCATGGAACCATGGCTTGCCGTCGGAGGCTTCCTCGATCGCAAAGACGAATGCAGGTCTATCAAGACGAGAAAGGACAATCCTTGGGGCTTCGTTCCAAAAATTGACCTTATACATCGAAGTCAACGTGGCTAAGGCATCAACCATTTAATTCTCAGCCCTGGGCACATGATGGAGTTCCACTCGATCAAAGAACGGAAGCAGCCTTCTGGAATAGTTCATGTACGACACCAAATTCGATTGACGAGTCTCCCCCTCCCCTTTAATCTGGTTGATCACAAGTGCCGAGTCACCATATACATCTAGGTTCTTGATTCTCAAATCAATTGCTTCTTCTAGACCCATGATGCATGCTTCGTACTCCGCCTCGTTATTGGTGACCGGAAACGTCAGTCTCGCGGTAAACGGGATGTGGGATCCATGGGGAGTCGTGATGACTGCCCCAATGCCACTTCCATAAGAGTTAACCGCCCCGTCAAATATCAATTTCCACTGGGATTTCCTGTCTGGACCCTCGTCGAGCAACGGTTCATCGCAGTCTTTCACCTTGAGAAACATGATATCCTCATCAGGGAATTCAAATTTCATCGGCTGATAATCTTCGATCGGCTGTTCGGCAAGGTATTCAGACAATACGCTGCCCTTGATGGCCTTCTGGGAAACGTACTAAATGTCATATTCCGTCAACACCATTTGTCATCTGGAAATCCTGCCCGAAAGCGCTTGCTTCTCAAAGATGTACTTGATCGGATCCATCTTCGAAATTAGCATGGTCGTGTAATTGAGCATGTACTGTCGTAAACGTTTGGCAGCCCAAGCTAGTGCGCAACACGTCTTCTCCAGCATCGAGTAACGAGATTCACAGTCTGTGAACTTTTTACTCAAATAGTAAATGGCATGCTCCTTTCTGCCTGTCTCGTCGTGCTGACCGAGAACACACCCCATACTATTCTCAAGAACTGTCAAGTACATGATTAAAGGTCTTCCGGCCACTGGGGGTATCAAGATCGGAGGTTCCTGTAGATACTGTTTTATCTTATCAAATGCCTTCTGGAAATCCTCGTTCCAGATAATCGCCTGATCTTTCTTTAACAGTTTGAACATCGGTTCACACGTGGCTGTGAACTGAGAGATAAACCTTGCAATGTAGTTTATTCTGCCCAGGAAACCATGAACTTCTTTTTCGGTTTTTGGCGCTGGCATTTCTTGTATTGCTTTAATCTTCGCAGGATCAACCTCGATGCCTCTTTCACTCATGATAAACCCCAGTAGTTTTCCAGACCGTACTCCAAAAGTACACTTGTTAGGATTCAGCCTCAACCTGAACTTCCTAAGCCTCTCAAAAAGCTTCAGCAAATTGACCAGATGTCCCTCCTCTGTTTGGGACTTCGCAATCATGTCATCAACATAGACTTCAATCTCATGATGAATCATGTCATGAAACAAAGTAACCATTACTCGTTGGTAAGTGGCCCCTGCGTTCTTCAGACCGAAAGGCATTACCTTGTAGAAAAATGTTCCCCAAGGAGTGATAAACGTAGTTTTCTCCATGTCCTCCGGCGCCATCTTGATCTGATTGTAACCGGAGAAGCCATCCATGAACAAAAACACGGAGAACTGAGTTGTATTGTCGACCAATACATCAATATGAGGGAGCGGGAAATCATCTTTAGGGCTCGCCCTATTCAAGTCCCGATAATCGACGCACATTCGCACCTTACCGTCCTTCTTCGGTACAGGCACTATGTTGGCGACCCACGGAGGGTAAGTAGTGACCGCTAAGAAGCCAGCATCAAGCTGCTTTTGCACTTCTTCTTTGATCTTAACGGCCATATCTGGTCGTGTCCTCCTAAGCTTCTGCTTAACGGGAGGACAATCTTCTCGCAGCGGCAAGTGATGGACCACGATGTCAGTATCAAGTTCAGGCATATCCTCGTATAACCAAGCAAAGATGTCACTATACTCTCTCAGCATCTCGACTAATCTCAGCTTGACATCACTCTGTAATGCGGCCCCTATCCTGACGTTCCTGACCAGTTCTTCAGAACCCAAATTCACAATCTCAATCTCTTCTTTGTGAGGCAGAATAACTTTCTCTTCTTGTTTCAACAAGCGGGCCAACTCTTCGGGAAGGTCTTCGTCTTCATCAATCTCTTCTTCGGCTTGATAGATCGGGCAATCGAAGTCGAAGTGAGTCGTAAAAGGTCCAGAGTCGATGCCATCTGCTATGTGGATCCTGCAATAACAAGGGTTAAGCTTAAAACAAGGATATGTAGGTTAGCACAAACCCCATTGCCATTTTATTGTTTTTCAGAACAAATATAAAACAGGAATAACAGAGATCACAACATTTGAATGCGAAAGAACGCCTTTTGATTTATTGGTAAAATGCATGTACATAATCAAACAAGGCCCTGACAATAAAACCACTATGCCCCGGGTAGGACATAGGGTTGTACAATGATTGGAGAAAGTAAATCATTACTCTTTTTCCGTCACTTGGATGGTATCCCTGATGGACCAGTTGGTGAGGCTCTGGCCTGGTTTGCTTGGCTGGATCCAAGAGTCTAGGTCACAATCGCTGTCCTTGCCGTCTTCAGACACTGCATTGACACTTTCGAATATTACCCCGCCGTTTGTAAACTGGATCGGCCCTTTACCTCGCGACGCACTGTGAGAAGAGGAGGCTTCAGCCGCAGGAGAGTATCCTAACCCGAACTTGTCCTGTTTGTTAGGTATTTCTAGAACCTGCCCCTAGCCTGGGGTAGATCCAGCTTGAACAACGGCCTGGGCTTCCTTGAAGGAAGAGAGAGTCATCTCTGGCTTTTCATTCATCACTGGAGCCACGTCCTTGACTTTAACATCCTCGAACGCCTGACATAGGGTTTCGTGGATTTCCCCATCCATCTCAACATATTTGAAGGACGACAAATGGCTCACCATTATATCTTCCTCGCCATATATAGTTACAATGCTGCCTCCGACGGCATACTTGAGCTTCTGGTGCAACATGGAGGTCACGACGCCAGCGGAATGGATCCATGGCCGGCCTAAGAGACAGCTGTAGGCTGGCATGATGTCCATAATGTAAAAGACTGTGTCGAAAGTTTCCGGCCCGACCTGGATTGGCAACGTTACCTCTCCAAAGACATGACGCTTGGTTCCATCGAAAGCCTTCACAACCAGATCACTGGGTGTGCAAATCAATCCGCGAGTATCTAACTTCATCAATGCCTTCTTCGGAAGAACATTGAGCGACGACCCTGTGTCCACCAAGACATGAGACATAATCGTTCCCCTACACTCTATCGAGATGTGCAGGGCACTGTTGTGGTTTCTTCCCTTCGGCATCAGCTCCAAGTCAGTGAACCCTAACCCGTTTCCAGCATTCACGTGGGCTACTACCCCTTCCAACTGGTTGACCGAGATTTCCTGCGGTACATACGTGGCATTCAAAACCTTTAACAGCGTGTTGCGATGTGACTCCGAACACAGCAACAAATTCAGGATGGAAATTTTCGAGGGTGTTTGATGGAGATGATCCACGATCTTGTAGTCGCTCTTCTTAATCAACCTCATGAACTCTTCAGCGTCCTTTACAAGTAAGTCCTTCTCTACCCCACGAGGGGTTTCCTCAACGACTTTACTCTTTCCGTTATCAGTTTCTTCGGCTTTGTCCGCCACAATCTCAGGTGGAGCAAATACTCTTCCACTGCGAGTGATTCCGCCAATTCCCACTAGGTTATCCACAGACCGCCCAGATGGTTCCAATTCTAACTTCTGTCCGTTGCAGTAGACGTCTGCCCCATAGTGCCACGGGATGGCATTGGTGCTTTCAAAAGGTATCGGCCCAGCCTTTGTGATGGTAATGGTGGGCGGCCTGGGTGCAGAAATGGTTATTGTTTGGCGAGGGATGGTGATGGTGGCAACCTCATCATCTTGCTTCAGCATTACCTCTCCAGATCCACATTCGGCCCTTCGGCTAACCTGCAAGATTCCTTTGGTCATCAGACTCTGAATCCCCTCTATCAACTGTTCACATCCATCAGGACGAGTCGCACAGCCCATACATAGCTCTCCACAGCCCGGAAAGAATCCTCTCTTCATCAGCTTGGCTTTAACGAAGCTAAGCGGTGTCTTCAGATCCTTGACGTCAGTCAATATTTCTAAGTTCTCGTCTTCAATAATGGAATTCACCCCACCTACCCTATGATTCGGCATAGGGTTCTTCGTGACATTCGGCACATTATCTGAGAAATTGATGATCTTAGCATCCACCATATCTTGCTCCTTGTGCTTGAAGGCTTTGCAGTTTTCTATCGTGTGGCCAGGTGCCCCTGAGTGAAACTCACATGTTGCATTAGCGTCGTAACCTGGCGGAGGTGCCCCTGTCAAGGGAGCCAGGGTTCTCTTCTGGACTAACTGTAACTGAAGCAGAGTTTGTAACAGCTGAGCATAAGACATGGGCGGTGTCTCAAGGTGACGACTTGACAGAGGTGCCCTGTTCTAATACTTTCTGTACCCTTGCTGATTTGGCTGCTGCTGCTGTGGCTGGGGTTGTTGGACAGTAGGGATGGTTATGCTAGCCACCTGCTGGCACTGGCCTTTACCTTTCCTTCGAGCATTAGACACGACGCTCGTCTCTCCTTCACGCCTTTTGCTACCATATGGTTTCTTTCCTCCTCCAGCTGAGGATAGATCACCACCTTGAATTTTCCCCAGTTTGATCCCATTTTCAACGTGCTAGCCCGTAATGATGAGATCTGAGAAACTTCCAGACATACCACTGACCAATTTCTCGCAGTAGATCCCCGGGAGAGTGGCTACAAACATCTCAACGAGCTCCCGTTCAACCATCGGCGGCTGAACCCTAGCTGCCAATTCACGCCACCGCTGGGCGTATTCTTTGAACCCTTCGTTGTTCCTCTGCGACAAGTTCTGCAGTTGAACCCGGTTCGGCGCCAAGTCACTGTTATACTAATAATGATGCACGAACGCCTCAGCAAGTTCCTTCCACGTGCGCACACTGGTAGGTTCCAAACTCATGTACCATTCCAAGGATGGCCCGGACAAGCTATCCTGAAAGAAGTGCATCAACAACTTCTCGTCTTCAGAGTGAGCAGACATCTTTCGGTAGTATGACCTTAAGTGGACGCGAGGGCAAGTGGTGCCCTTGTACTTCTCAAAGTCGGGTACCTTGAATTTGGGAGGCACCTTGAAATCGGCAATCAATCCCAATTTACTCATGTCGACACCCATAGTGTTCTGGTTCTCGAAATTCCTCATTTTGTCCTCGAGTGCCTTAAACCTCAGACGTGCTTCAGCAGTCAGTTCTCCTTCAGCGCTCCTCTGTGAGAACAAATCTTCTTATCGATCTTCTAGCCATGGCTGAGGCCCATACAGATTCCCAACACCTGTGTTGCCGTTGCCTAGTCCAGCATTGCCATTAGCTTCAAAATTTCCATTACCGACGCTAGTCGTATTACCATTGAATCCCATGTTAGCGATCACATTCCCGTTATCACTGCCATTCCCCCCGGTCACGGGGACGCCATTTTGAGGAGTTTCAACAGGCGGAGGGGTTGGAACATTCCCACCATGAAGTACACCGTTGCTGTCAACCCTTGAAATCAGAGGCTGGACCAAAGTTCTGAGCTGGTCCTGGCCGTTGGCAACCACTTGTATGAGCTCCATGAAGCGGTCCATCCTCTCTCGGAGTTCCTGAACGTCAGTCTGCACTTGTTCCATTGCTCTAGCTTGATTTGCTCTGGTCGGATAGCGGTGGATCGGCCTTCGATCAATCCTGGAACAACCTGCATACACAAAGGGTTAGAAAAACGACAAAGTGCTCGTTATGCAAATGCTTCATGCAAATGCAAGCGTGTGTCTGTGTGTTAGGGAGATTCCCCCCCCCCCCCCCCCCCCGATCCTAGTGCCTGAGTGCCAGTGCTGATAATAAGAAGTCCGAGTCCAGTCATGGAAATGACGTCTCATATATATATATATAAAGAAAGCCCATCAAGGCAGTACACAATGTCACTGAGTACAAGCAGAATCAATAGTATGACCTCGACCAACAAGCCTGGTGATGGTCAGCATACAACAATGATCAAAACAAAAGGATTACAAATATAGTCAAGCACGTCCACGGGCTCGAAACTCTTCAAACAGATCCCTCGTTTTTGGGTGATCAGGCTGAGTGAGCAACCCTTCGACGAGTAACTCCCTCTGCCTAACAGTGTATTGAAGACCTTCAACTGAGTCTTCCCATGCTCCTTCGCCGAAACAATCTTCTAGCTTCCGCTTCTTGGATTCAAACGTCTGTTTGTGCTCCTTCAGGTTAGCAAGAGCCTTGTTGAGCCGGCCTTCAGCGGCATATCTGCGAGCGGTTTCTTCATCAAACCTCTTCTCACTAGCCTTCACCTGGGCTTTCAATTTGGAGATCTGCTGCTTCAGTTTATCCTCTCGTTCCTTGCCGTTGGCTAGGGTGGCCTTCCAGTGCTGATTAAACTTGGATATTCTCCAGTATGCTTCATCCAAGTGCTGCTTCTTAGTGGCCAATACGTCGTTAACAGATTTGAAGTCCCGACATAAACTTTCACGCTCAGCCAACTGCTTAGTCAAATCCGTACCTAACTTGTTTACCAGCTCTGTTTTCCTCTTGAAGGAATGGACGGCTTCGCTTTTCTCGCTTCTGAGCTGAGCCAATTCTTTCTCCAGTTCTTCATTTGCCTTCTTCAGCTCCTCTCGCTCAGCTAACACCTGATTATACTGCTGAATAGGCACAATGGTAGGCTCTTTAATCACTGGAGGGCATTCTAGCTTGAAAGGAGGAAACAGCATCCCTATGATATCTGCTCTGGCTCTGATCCAGGTCACATATGGAGTGTAGGCTTGGCTATTGCTTTTTCCCAACAACGGTTTTCCCTGCTTACTGATACCATTCAAAGCGTGCCGAAGCTTAGATAACATATCCCCCTCTAGAAGACCAGTGAGGTACAAAGATTCCTGCACCTCTTCATCCTTCGGCGGAGCTCTCAAAGCATAAGCAAACTGTCGGACCAACAGGGATGGATTATAGTTGATACAACCCTTCCTGCCTATCAAAGGCACATTCGGAAACCCGCTGCAGCTGAAGATAATCTCAGTACCCAACCTATCTCTATCAAACCAGGAGACATCCTCCGCTGATAGACTCATCAAACGCTCAGACCACTCAGCTGTGGCTGCAGATGAAGCAAAGGGACCCTTCTTGGGTAGGTGACTATCAAGCTATCTATAGAGTAAGGGCACACAGCACGAGACACTCTTGCCCCTTCTGTTCTCGTTTTTGTAGTGGACGGAATGATAGACATCTCCAATCAAGGTAGGGACTGGATTCCCTACTGCAAAGATGTGAAAGGCGTCGAAGTCTACAAAGTCAGGCATATTAGGGAACAGAATGATGCCGTATATGCAAAGAGCAAGAATGGCGTTGAACACGATCCAACAACCGTCTTTGGCACACTGCTGGGCCTTTCCCGCTAAGAACTGCAAGGAGAAACCAGGAACCCCGTTCCAACTAGACAAGACCAACTCAGAGGCATCCAGATGAAGAGAAAGAGCTAGACTAGCCAGATTAGGCTCAGCATCCATATGAACAAAGGGCATCTGACTCTTGATAGGCACACCTAACAAATCAGCATACTCCTCTAGTGTAGGCGCGAGAATAAAGTCCAGGAAAGTAAAGCATCTCAAAGGAGGATCGTAGAACTGCAGCAGGGCGTACAACCCATTCAACTCAAACACATAAGGTTTACGAACCAAGCTGAGCAATTTCCCGTAAGACTTTCTGAATTCACCTCTCACAGAATCATCTGCCAAAGCAGTCAAACTAGACAGCTGCACAACATCAGGAGTGGGGATCTTGTAGGCCACAGTCTTCCTCAGAGAACCCATGATAGTCCAATAGAAAGCAAGAAAACCTGAACCGGGGGAAACGGTACCTGCAACACAGACACACGTTAATGGTATGCAAATGAGTATGCAAAACAATGCAAAATGCAATCATGCAGCAAGAGATCAAGACGACTGTGCTGTTACGGAGAAGAAGGTTCTGTATCAACAAAACTACAATACTGCTCTGTCAAGAACAACCCTATCTCTGATGAGCAGAAAACCCTGATATCGGACCATAAATCTGCTCTGTCAAGAACACACATATCTGATGATGAGGAGAAACCCCTGATGTCAGACTATAACTCTGCTCTGCCAAGAATACACATATCTGATGATGAGGAGAAACCCCTGATGTCAGACTATAACTCTGCTCTATCAAGAACACACATATATCTGATGATGAGAACCTCTGATGCCAACAAAACTGATTCACTATCAAGAAACCAGGTAGTCTGAAGGTTAAGGTTTCCTGCAACAAACCCGACCCTGCTCACAGGTATGGACCTAAACTGACACAAGTTTGGCATCCTATGCGGTCATCAGCGTCACAGACATTCAAGAAAGATGATACAATACCCAGAAGGTGTGGCATCACCATCTCCTGAAGCGGCCTCACTTAGCTGAATCCCAAATGATCGGTCCTCAGAGTCAACAATCCTCCAAACCAACAACCCCTCAGGCCCAAAGGGCCGGAAAAGAAGTCAACCGGGAGAACCTCGTCTGAGCGTGGATTTCATGAGACACTAGTGCCTGCAAAGCAAGCACGCGCCCACTAATTTCCATAACTAATGCTAGGTACACTCAAGCCTGGGTCTAGCTCCTCACTCATCAGAAAGCCCCTCCCACAACAGCACAGATAATCATATCATACTGGAAATAAAGTGCGGGAAATAAAATGCGATAAATAAACACAACCCAACAAGTAATCATACAAGCACTAGGATTGACTCTCGCAGGGGACGTTGGATCCCCAAACTGACTCGCATAAGGGATGTTAGATCCCAGGAAACTATCAAGTCCCCAGCAGAGTCGCCAGTTGTCGCTACCGCGAAAATAAGGTGCCGGAAAAACAGAAGAGTCGCCACCTTTCGTTATTTATCCCTCATAACGGGAAAGGAAACGATCGGAAAAACCTGACGAAAAAGGTATAAGACAAGGTCATCGCAACCATTGTCTGGGTTCGGGAGTCGGTTACGCAAGGGGAAGGTATTAGCACCCCTCACGTCCATCGTACTCGATGGGATCCATGCTTGTTGTGTTTATCTGACATGTTAGTTTTACTATCTACCTATCAAGGCCGGTCTGGAAAAGAAAAGAAAATGACTCGGCAAAGCGTCGAACTTTATGCCTACGTATTCTCATCAGAGAATGAGAAATCAGAGTCAACGTAGTTCGGCTAACTACGGGTTACGGGGAAGGTGGCTCGCCAATACGTCAGTATTGTGCCTACGTACTCTTAACAGGCTTGAGAGATCAGAGCTTACGTAGTTCAGGATAATACGGATTACGGGGATTCAGATTCATCTGTTTTATCGAGTAGGGTTAACAAACAGTTCCAGCAGTTTGGTGTACGCAGCTCGGCCCTTGGAGACTTAGGCGTTACCGTTTGCAGTAGAACTGGGAGTTAACAACACTCTTTTCATCAGAAAAGCTTCCTTTGAATTATGGGCCCACGGGGCAAAAAGGTTTGAAGTTTGTTTTCTGTCTTTTACGGAAGAACTATTTTTTATGGATGTTTGCAACCAACATCGCACTAGAGACTATGACCTGAGAGTGAATGCGTCGTATGTCACCCAAAGGGTGCCATACTAAACATCCAAGCTGTCGAAAAGAAACTCTCCGACAACCCTTTCTCAGATAACTTAAGGCACGTAACGCACGACATCAGTTAACCTTTATTACTGTATTTTAATTTGATTTGAGATGAGAAGAGAGAATGAACAGGTTCAACTAAGGGGAGACTATCAAGTCCTAATGTTGTCATGCCAAGGATTCATCCTATGGTTGAGGTTTGAAACAGGGAACTCCTAGAGGTTATCATGCATAGGTTTCAACCTAAAGTTCTAATAATCACTTCCTTGTCAAAGGAAGCGAGATTGCTAGGGGGTCATGTCAATGATAAACAGAAACAGATAAAGCCTCAACTTAAATAGTAAACAGTAAACGACTGTAAAATGCATGCAATGCAAGTGAAGGAGGAAATGTGTGTGGGGCGTCAGCCTCCACAAGCTCGTCTCGACCTCAAGCCAGATATGAATAACTGTAATCATACAGGAGAAATAACATGCTATCAAGCAAAATATAATAACTGCAATCAAACAGAAGAAATGAAATAAAATGTCATCAAGCAAATCACAACCCACATAGTCAAGGGAGCTGGGCTCTACCGAATACCCGCAAGCAAAGCCACACAGTAAAAATACAAGCAGATGGAGCAACTCAACCTCTAGTGCAATCATGCTCCTAGCTTAAATCAGTCTAAACATGAACTTATTCTAATGCATCAAGCAAATCAAACAAGTCACAGCAATACAGTTGCACAGAAAGCAAACAGACAGGAAAGCAGATCAACAGCTTCCACAGCTTCACAGCAAAGCAATCCTCTGACAGCAGTTTAGCCATCAGTCTTCAACTGCTCTTCCAGGCTATCATCTTCAATAGCAAGTATCAACTTTCTTCTTCAAGCTTTTAATGCATCAAACACAAGTCTCAACTTGTTCCCCAACTTCAAGCTTCAGCTCTTCATTTGATCTCAGCTGGATCTCCTTCACAAGTGTCAACTTGTTCTTCCTGGTCTTCAAGCTTCAGCTCCAAGGGCAGTCTTCAAACACAGGGGAAGTGGAAACCTCTAGCATCTTCAATCTTCTAACAAGGAACTCCATCCTCTAGCAAGGGATAAAGATTCATCTAACAAGAGCAAGGTTTGGATAGTGGAAAGCAAAGTGAAGACCAAAGGTCACCACTAAGCACTCCACCATCAAAGAAAGGAACCCTCAAAGGTTCTACCAACTTGGGAAGAGCCACACATCCTATCAAAGGAGGGATGAGGCCTTCACAAGGGGACCTTACATCACAGGGAAGAATGGAAGTGATCAACACCTTCCATGTTTATGAAAGAAGAGAAATAACATGCCTCAGATGACTTGTAACTTGTCAAAGCCATAACTTGAGTTCTATAAATCCTATCAAGGACTTCTAGCACTCAAATTAAAGCTAAGACCATGCTCTACAACAATCATGTTGGGAGAAAGATGAGATGACAATCACATCTTGAGCTAAATTGCCTTGAAGATAGGGGTCAAACTAGGGGATTTTACACTGTCAAGTCTTGGAAACCCTAGCTTGAAACTTCTCAAACTCCTCAATCATGATGAGTTAACCTTGGAATCATCCTTATAACATCTCAATTCATCAACCATGATCACATGGATCTTGAATTAGGTCTCAACCTTCTTTAAATCATCAGTTGACTTAAGGTTGACCCAGTCAAACCCTAATTGCACCAATCATGGCTGAGGCTTCTTAATCTGCACAATGACCTGCCTAGGCCTCAAAGTGATCTTCAACACTTCTCATGAGCTCTCTCAAGACCTAGAGTCCAACCTCATGACCTCAAAATCATCTGATGATCTTCCCCATAACTCTCAAGCTAGGAGACCTACACACTTGGCTTCAACCACCCTTTCTGAGGCTCTTTCAACTTCTCTGACAAGGATATCAACCCTTGAACATCTGAATAACCTTCTTAGCTGGCCTCATAGTCTTGTGTAGCCCTTGATTGATAATCATACCTCTTGATCTCCTGCATACATATCAATGAAATGCAAATGATAATGCTAATGTGAATGAAATGAACCATAAGCTAGGTAAAGAAATGTTGGGCAAAGTTTGGGGTGCAACACTTGGTCCCTCCTTTGGAGGTACTTGACGCATGCTTAGGAATGATGAATCCATGAGGACTTCTTTGTGCTTTCTTATGCACTTTTCTTGTGATGCTTATGGTTGAGTGCCATTATGGGTTCCTTGTTGTCCTCATATTGCCTCCCATCCTCACTTTGATTTAGGTTTTCCTTGCCTTTCATTTGTATTTGTTTTGGCATTATGGTTGATGTTGTTTGGTTTAGGCCATTTCATCCCAGTTTTGATGCACTTGTGTGTTTCTTTTGATGCATTTCTTGTTCTTTTCATTTCTTGCATTTGTCATATTGTTGCTTGAGGTTGAGATGAGCTTGTAGAGGCTACTTTCCCACACAAATTTCCTCCCTCATTTGCATTCCATGTGTTGCATTCTTGTATGTTTATGTTGTTTCCTGTTGTTTCTTGTTCCTTTGTTGCTTCTTTCCCTTAAGAACTCTAATCTCTTTTGTTCAAGAGAGATTATGATAGACATTAGGATATTAACCATGTATGATAACATTAGGTAACACTCCTTTATCTCAACCTTAGGATCACCATTGCATGACAACTTTAGGTTTGGATTTAGTCCCCCTTTTAGTGGCCTTTCTCTTCTCATCTCAAAACAACCATAAAACACTTAATAAAGGTTAATGCGTATTGTACGTTACGAGCCTTAAGCACTTGGGAAAGGGTTGTTGAGGAGTTTCTCTTCAATGGCTTGAATGTTTAGTATAACACCCTTTAGGTGATATGCAACGCATTCACTCCTAAGTCATAGTCTCTAGTGCTATATGAATTGCAAACCATTCAAAAAACACTTCTTCTTTAAAAAAACACACAAAAACAAATCATTCAAACTTATTTTTTCCCTTTGGGGCCTTTAATCTTGGAAAATCATTTTCATAAGGAGTGTTTTGTTAACTCTTGGTTCTATCACAAACGGTAACTCCTAAGTCTCCAATGGTCGAGCTGTATACACCAAACTGCTAGAACTGATTGTTAACCCTACTCAGGTAAAACAGTTGAACAAACTTGTGTTCCCTTTTAACCCGAACTACGTTTGCTCTGATCTTTCATACTAAATGAAAGTACGTAGGCACAAGACGCGATGTCTTGGCGAACAACCTTCCCCCTTTTCACTCGTAGTTAGCCGAACTACGTTGACTCTGACTTCTCATTTCAGATGAGATACGTAGGCACAAAGCGTTGTTGCTTTGCCGAGTCACTTCTTTTTCTTTTGTTCTTCAGCCAGTAGTTAGATAGTTTCAATCACCCTTTTAGATAGACAACAAGCGTGGATCCTGTCGAGTACGACAGACGTAAGGGGTGCTAATACCTTCCCCTTGCATAACCGACTCCCGAACCCGAGATTTGGTTGCGATGACCGATCTTATTCCTCTTTTCGTTAGGTTTTCTCTGAGCGTTTCCTTTCCCTCTCTTGGGATAAATAACGCACGGTGGCGACTCTTCTGTCATTGCCAGTCTCGATTTTTGCAGTAGCGACAGCTAGCGACTCTGCTGGGGACAGAAGTATCCCCTATGCGAGTCAATATTAGCACTTGTTTGTTTATTTTTGGGTGTGTAAATATGTGTTTTATCTTTATTTGCTTTCCACATTTTACTTTCCGCATGATTCATTATTGTTGTGCTGTGGGGAGGGATCGTACCATTGAGAGATAAGCCAGACCCAGGCTTGAGTATAGACTTAGCATTAGAAGTGGAGATTAGTGGCGAGCCTATATGCCTTGCATGCATCAGCTAGCCATGAAATTCGCGCTCAGACGAGATTCTCTTTGACGATTTTCTTTCTGGCCCTTTGGGTTTAAAGGAATTTTGGATCTGAGGATTGTCGACTCTGGGAACCGATCATTTGTGAGTCAGCTAAGTGAGGCCTCTTCAGGAGATAATGATGCAAAACCAGAAATGGTGAATGTATCATCATTTCTTGAATGTCTGTGACGCTGATGAATGCATAGGATGCCAAACCTTGTTAGTGGATAGGTCCTTACCTGTGAGGGGGATGGGGTTGTGCAGTAAACTCTAGCCTTCAGATTACCCGGTTCTTTACAGTTTGGATTCTTGATATCAAGGGGTCTTAATGTTAGTGTTTGGTTATGACTAAAGCGAAGCGCCGGTCTTCTCAAACTACAACACAACAATTTTGATCCCCTGTTTGCATGTGCATTTGCATTTTCATCTGTATTTCATTATCATGTATCTGTGTTGAAGGTGTATATTTCCTCCCCGATTCTAGTGATCTTGTTCCTATTCTGACATAGAGTCTCTGAAGAAGACAGTTGCCTACAAGCTCCCTTCTCCTGACATCAGTTCCCTATTGAGTTTGATTACTTCAGCAGATCAGAAAGTGAGAGGAGAGTTCAAGGAATCTTATGGGAAGTTACTCAGTTTGGTGTGCTAACCTTCGATGTTCGAGTTGAATGGCTTATATGCTCTACTTCAGTTTGACGACCCTCAGTTAAGATGTTTTGTTTTTCCTGACTATGTCCTGGCACCAACCTTGGAAGAGTATGTCGTGTTACTAGGAGTTCCAGTATTGGATCAGATGCCTTTTTACCATGTTGATGTCGAGCCTGATCTAGCTAAGCTTGTTGCAATTATTCATCTTGATGCTTCAGAGTTCTCAGGAAAATTGACCAAGCTGAATGGAGTGTACGGGTTTCCTCTACCTTTTCTGGTTGACAAGGCTTTACAGCTCGCAAAGGACGGTTGTTGGATTGCGTTTAATGCCATTCTCGCTCTGTGTATATATGGTATCATTTTGTTTCCTAACTTGCCAGACTTTGTGAATACAGATTCCTTCTATATCCTTGCTTCAGGGAATCTAGTGCCTACCTTGTTAGGAGATATTTACCATTCTATCCATTACAAGAATGAGAAGCGAAGGAGTAAAAATGTGTCTTGCTGTGTACCCATGCTATATAGATGGTTCTCCAGTCACCTTCCGAAGACATGTTTGTTTGTTGCTACTGCTGGCACCTCAGATTGGTCTGCTAGGTTAATGGGTTTATCTGCAGAAAACATTATATGGTTTGATCAGGATATACTTGGCACTGAAATCATATATAGTTGCAGTGGTTTTCCGAATGTCCCGTTGGTCGGAAGGAAGGGATGTATTAACTATAATCCCTCTTTGTTGATCAGACAACTTGGATATGCTTTGAAAAGTCCTCCTAAGGAAGAAGAGATACAAGAATCTCTGTATCTCACAGGCTTGTTGGAAGCTGATACTTTGGTTAGAATGGAGTATGCATGGATTAACATTCACAGGAGAGGTAAGACATTGTTAGGAAAGAGCAACAACCAAGCTTATGACTCTTACGTGGTTTGGATCAAAGATAGAACTGCTAAGTCTCTGATGCCATTTCCCTCAGTTGCGCCTTTTTAGCCCATCATGATTGAGGAACCCACTACCGTGGATATTCAGAAGTACAACCAGCTGTTGCGTGAGAAAGAGGAGTTGAAGAAAGCAAATGAAGAATTAGAGAGAGAAATTATATAACTCCGAAGCGAGAAGATCAATGTTGTTCATGCCTTCAAGAGACAGACTGGACTTGTCAACAAGCTAGGTACGGGCTTGACGAAGGAGACCAGCGACAGAGAACGCTTAGGCCGAGATTTGAACGTTGTCCATAGTGTGCCTGCTACCAAAAATAAGGATCTGGACAAGGCTTACTTAGAGATCTCTAAGCTTGAATCAGTATGGAATGCTACGCTCACTAACAACAAAGAGCGCGAGGACAAATTGAAATAGCAGATCGCCAAGTTGAAGAGTCAACTCAAAGCAAAGGAAGAGAAGATTTCGATGGAAGAATCCCTTAGATATAATAGTGAGCACAGATTGAGCCAGGCTATTGCAGACCTAAAGGATTGTAGGTTGAGAGCAGACACCAAGAGGAGCAGACTTGAAGCGTGCTTTGGAGAAGGAGCCTGGGAGGACCATGTTGATAGTCTACAGTGCACCATTAGCCGACGAGAGCTACTCATACATGGTCTACTCGCTAGACCAGATCATCCCGAGACGCGAAAGCTGCTAGAGGATTTCCAGTCTCGGCATTCAGCTTGACTGTCTTTCCTTGTATCTTGTTGTTTTGCTTATGTATCGACCATCATCAGGCTTGTTGATTGAGGTCATTTCTGTTCGTACTCAGTTGATGTATGCACACTATCTGTTGGCCTATGTTTATATATGAGGTGTCTCTATATGCTTGTCTTTAAAGTTCTCCATTGTCATTGTGTTTAGCCTAGAACTAGAATCGAGGGGGAAATTTCCCTGAAACGTATTTACATGTCTGCATTCTGCATTTTTTTGCATCATTCTTCATTTGTATTGCAGGTGTTTTTGTTAACCTTACCTCTTCCTTTGGTTCTTCAGAGTTTGTTTCAGGATTGAAGGCCAGCCAATTCACCGTTATTCTACACGAGGAAACCAACAAAGAATTATGGATCAAGTTCAGCTCGAGCTTCAGGAATTTCGCGAAAGGATGGCGCAATTCATGGACATGATGCATGGCGTAGCCAACGGCCAAGAACAGTTAAGGACGCTGGTCCAGCCTTTGGTATCAAGGGTTGATGGAAGTTGAGTTCTACATGGTGGAACCGCTGTTGTACCTCCTCCAGTGGAAACCAGTATGCCACAGGCAGATGCTATCCCAACAACGGTTATCCCTCCGGGCGGAGGAAACCAGACTGGAATTCCTATCCCAGTTCCAATGGGCGCTGTGCAAGGTAACAACGGTCCCCAATGGGAACAAGATGAGCAAGAAGACATCTTCTCCCTGGGAGATCTTGGGGCAGGATTGCAATTTGACGCTGATAGAAGGTTCAAGGCAATAGAGGAAAAGATGAGGAGCCTTGAAAACCATAATGTTATGGGTCTCGATATGTCGAACCTAGGATTGATTCCGGGATTAAGGATTCCCCCGAAATTCAAAGTTCCATATTTCGATAAATACAAAGGAACAACATGTCCAAGGGGGCATCTTCGCTCCTATTTCCGAAAGATGTTCGCGTACTCTGATGAGGAGAAGTTGCTGATGCACTTCTTTCAAGATAGTCTGTCGGGACCATCCCTCGAATGGTATATGGTCTTAGATCCATTTAATGTCAGAAGCTGGAGGGATTTGGCAGAGGCTTTCGTTAAGCACTACCAGTACAACAGTGACTTGGCACTGAACCAAGTGCAGCTTCATAATTTATCACATAGAAGTAACAAATGTTTTAAGGAATACGCACAGAGATGGAGAGAGCTTGCCGCTAGAGTTCAACCTCCCATGGTGAAGAGAGAACTAATTGATCTGTTTATGGCCACATTACCAGGAATTTACTATGAGAAGTTAGTGGTTAGCATGTCTGGGAGTTTTTCGGATTTGATTATTACCGGCGAGAGGGTCGAAAATGGTATTAAGATGGGAAAGATACAAGCAGGGGAAGGGACCTCATCTGGAGGTGGAAGAAAGAACTTTGGTGAGGAGAAGAGGGATAATGAGACAAATGCAGTGTCCAGCTTTAACAATCGAAACAGAAATCTAAATCAACGTCAACAACGACCGTATTATCAGCAACCACCACAAGTAGCTAGTATTGCCATTCCGGCGGTACAACCTCAACAACAACAACCACGCCAACAACAGCAACAGAACTACGCCCAACGCGGTTTCAAGACCGTAGGAGAATGATGAACAAGGACTTTGACACACCACCGATGCCCTACACTCAGTTATTACAACACTTAATTCAACTACAGTTGGTCCAAAAAAGGACAGTGGCACCTCTAACTGGACCACCACCTCCTGGGTATGACGCCAACGCTAGGTGTGACTTCCACTCTGGAGCCCCCGGCTGTTGCACCCCAAAATTTGACCAACTGCTGATCGAATTTGGCTCATGTTTCGACTCATTTCATTTTACATTTGCATACCGCGTACATTGCATTTTTTCAGTCAGATTGACTTTATCGGGATTACAACCCTCTGATCAAGTTTCAGGCAGTTTCATACCATTTCGAATACAAGGATTTATGTTGAGAATTGGTGCTCGTCCCGGTGTTTTCAGCTCTCGCTGTTATTTTGAGGATATTTCGGTGTCCGGTTTTTTACCGTTTATTTTGCTATAGTCGCGCAATTGTTTTTTAATCAATTTAATCAGCTTTATTGCATTTTTAGATTTTCCCCTTTATTTTCTAGATCTTTTAAATGGATTTTAATGGATTTAATTGATTTTTCTAGATATTAAATAGGTTTTTTAAATAGATTTTTGATAGATAATTCTTTCCTAGATATTAAATAGGTTTTTTTAATAGATTTTAATAGATCTAATTGTTTTATAGAATTTTAAAATACATATTAAATGTTTTTAAATAGTTTAATAGGTTAGTTCTTTTATTAGAATTTTAAATAGATTTAAAATTGGTTTAATAGTTTTTTTTTTTATGATTAATAGGTTTAGAAATTGTAGAGTAATCTCATTTTTAGATATTAATGGAGTTTAATATAGTTTGAATCTTTTTTTAGATTAATTTCTTTTTAGTGTTAATTAGCTGTTAATTAGGGTCTTAATTAGCTAGTTTTAATTGTCCAGTCTTAATTTTCGTTTACCACTAATCCAACATTAGTCATCATCTTAATTGAGTTTTTGGTCTTTAATAAGGTTTTAATTGGTTTTTCTTGCAATCAGAGTTAGTCCAAATTCGGTGGGCCAAATATTAAGTTTTGGAGGCCCGAAGTCTGTGACACTTGTCACTATATAGAGGGTCCCACGTCTCCATCCTCTCTCTCCGCCAACACACCCTTCCACTTCACCACAGCCTGACACCTCACCCTCCACTCAGTCTCTCTTTCTTCCACGTGTCCCCCCTCCCACACGCGTCTTCCTCTCACACTCTCGCATGGCCACACGTGTCTAACGCCAGCTTCACCATCTTCCCTTTGCCGCTGGCCATGCAGCCGCCGCTGGTCTCGCCGTAACCACTCGCTGGAGCCACCCTAACCATCACCGATAACTGTTTTTTCGCCGGAAAACTGCAAGTCACCGATGAACATCCATCTTCTTCATCCATCGTTTTCATCCAACCGTCGCCGGAAAGCTCGAATCCCCGCTGGAAACTGCATCACCTTCGTGCAATATTCATCATCTTCATTCAAGAAATTCCCAGAAAACCTCCAGATCCTCAAGAACGTCATGGTTTACTTCACGAGTTTTCCAGATCTGCGAAGATCTTCTTCAACGATCCGTTCATTAGTTCTTCATCACCAGAAATCATCAAACTCCTACAAACACTCACCGATTTCCAGATTTGGCTCAATGATCTTCAAGAGCTTCATCTTCTTCGTGAAGACTTTCAAGAAGATTTTCCAGAAATTCCTAGATCCATCAGACATTCATCATCCAAGAACCTTCAATGAGCTTCATCCGCTTCCATCGTCATCTGTTTCCAGATCATCACCCAAATCAACAAGAACTTCATCCATTCAACTGTTCCCAGATCCGGACCTCCAAACAAATCGTTCGTTCAACTGTTTCCAGATCTCTTCCGATCTTCATCGCCTTCGATCAAGTTCTTCAGAGGATTGTTCAGAAATATGTTCATACGTTCGTTAGATCTTCCTCAGGTCTCGTTTATGATCTTCGTCTTCATTGTTTCTTCAAGACTTCACTAGATCTTCATCTCCACCAATGTTTGTTAGATCTCCAGAAGCTTCACTCAGACCTCCATCCACCATGAGCGATCCATCAACAAAGCTTCATTGACCTTGTTTGTTTTATGTTAGGTTGTGAGTTAGGTTTGTTGGTTTGAGACGGTGAGAAGTAAGAATGGAGATGGTGAGGGTGGGCGAAGAACAGAGACGGCGGCACCGCTGAGTGAGGAAGAATAGTTAGGGTTTTAGAGTTTGGATTGAGGAGAAGTGAGGGAAGAGAGGAGAGGTCGTGGGTTGGGACGTTGGGCCTCAAGCCCAACGAGATTTTTGGATTACACCCCCAATGCATCGTTACACCCTCCGTTTTTTTTGTTTGATTCATTTGGTTTGCTGATGGGCTAGGCCCAACTGATTCTCTGGCCTACACCATTCAATTCCTGAGCGAACCCCCCCCCCCTGATGGATTTTCTTTAGTGGTTATTGGGTTGGGCCAAGAACAACGGTTTCTGCCTGCATCCTATGTCCATGCGCGCACCCCCATGGCCTTTGTTTTTTTTTCTCTTTTTTTTCTGAATTCTTTGTATTGTGGGCTGGGCCCAGAGTGGTTTTTTTCTGCATTCACACCAGTTTTGCAGATTGTACCCCCCTCCATTTACAATTTAATTTTTCTCTTGTATTGGACATGTGATTGTAATAATCATAGTTTTATTTTTCTATTTTTTTAGGGATTATAGTTCATAGTTTAGAATATTATTGCATATTTTTTTACTATAAAATTTTAAATAGGATATTGCATTAATATAGAATTTTTTATTCTAGTTTTCTTTATAGAATATCATAGATTTAATATAGAATTTTTCATTCTATTTTCTTATAGGGTATTATAAAGACTTTAGTATAGTTTTTTCATTCTATTTTCTTTATAGCAAATTATAGAATATTTTAGATAGAATTTTGTATGCTATTTTTCATATGCATTTTCTTTTAATTTCCTTAGAATATTTTCTAGTAGAATTTAATTGCCGTATTTTAGGAGTAGACTTTTATTTCCGTTTGTTAGTGGATTTTTCTCCTATTTTCTCTCCTATTTTCCTTTCTATCCGATTTTATCTTCGATTTTATTTTTGGTTGGCCGTGTGACATGATTCAATTGGAGAATGATTTTCGATATCATTTCTCTATCTTGTCTTTGACACGGACATCAATACGCTACCTCTAAGAGTTCGATTTCTCGTATAAGTCGAACCATGACGGTCTAAGCGTTACATTATTCCTGATTCGAGCGTCCTCATCAAGGATCCAGAGAGGAGAAGATTGGAATGGAGATTGCGCACATCTCAGGAGCCAACCGCTTCGTTCATCATCATCTTATTCAAGTCTTCAGGCAACCGTCGAGTGTTGTGAGCTGTATCATTAGATACGTAGGAAATGACAGTTGGGGAGTTTCTTCTCACTCGTCTAGGATGTCTAGCATGGTACCCTTTGGGTGACATGCGACACATTCTCTCCTACGTATTAGGTTCTTGCGTGTGTGTCCCGAGTTCCTTCCCGTTTAGGCGTAAGCCTGCTTCCTCTTTGTTCTCGCCCCCGTGCGATCGAAACCCTTTTCTCTCGCGTTCACGCGATCGAGACCCCTTCTCTTGCCCCTGTGCAATAGAGACTCGTTTTCCCGTCGAACTACGTTTTCTCTGATCTCTCGTACCAGACGAGAGTACGTAGGCATAGGATGCGATATCCTAGCAAGCTCCCTTCTCCCTTTTTCCCTTTTTCTCTTTTTCCCTGTAGTTCCCGTCGAACTACGTTTGCTCTGATCTCTCGTACCAGACGAGAGTACGTAGGCATAGGATGCGATATCCTAGCGAGCTCCCTTCTCCCTTTTTCCCTTTTCCCCTTTTTCCCTGTATTTCCCGTCGAACTACGTTTGCTCTGATCTCTCGTACCAGACGAGAGTACGTAGGCATAGGATGCGATATTCTAGCGAGCTCCCTTCTCCCTTTTTCCCTTTTCCCTTTTTCCCTGTAGTTCCCGTCGAACTATGTTTGCTCTGATCTCTCGTACCAGACGAGAGTACGTAGGCATAGGATGCGATATCCTAGCGAGCTCCCTTTTCCCTTTTTCCCTTTTTCCCTTTTTCCCTGTAGTTCCCGTCGAACTACGTTTGCTCTGATCTCTCGTACCAGACGAGAGTACATAGACATAGGATGCGATATCCTAGCGATCTCCCTTCTCCCTTTTTCCCTTTTTCCCTTTTTCCCTGTAGTTCCCGTCGAACTACGTTTTCTCTGATCTCTCGTACCAAACGAGAGTACGTAGGCATAGGATGCGATATCCTAGCGAGCTCCCTTCTCCCTTTTCCCTTTTTCCCTTTTTCCCTGTAGTTCCCGTAGAACTACGTTTGCTCTGATCTCTCGTGCCAGACGAGAGTACGTACGCATAGGATGCGATATCCTAGTGAGCTACCTTTTTCCCTTTTCCCTGTTTTGTTGTAGTTAGCTGAACTACAGTTGCTCTGATTTCTCGTGCCAGACGAGAATATGTAGGCATAGGATGCAATATCCTAGCGAGCACACTAACAACTAACTTCTTTGTTCTCTCGCTGTCGTGCGATCGAGACTTTCCCGCTGACGACTGATGTTCCCTTTCTCTTGCCCGAGCGCAATTGAGACCAGACCGTAGTTCTAGTTCCCATAGGTCCCCGTACCTTTAAACCCAACATACTACGTCTGTCCTATCGCAAACAGGTAACACCTAAGTCTCCAATGGTCGAGCAGCATACACCTAACTACTAGAATGCGTACGCTAGTATCGTCAATCCTTTCTCTCACCCCCGTGTGATCGAGAATACCCTGTCTAGCCGTAGTTAGCCCAAACTACGTAAGCTCTGATCTTTCACGCCGTGTGAAAGTACGTAGGCACGAGATGCGATATCTCAACGAGAAAAATTCCCCGTAGTTTCCCGAACTACGTCGACTCTGATTTCTCATTCTCTGACGAGAATACGTAGGCATAGAGCACGATGCTCTATCGAGTCAGTTTCTTTCCGTTTAGCCTTAGAAGCCGTAGATAGATTGTTTTTCACCCGTAGACAAACCAGCAAGCATGGATCCCATCGAGTACAATGGACGTGAGGGGTGCTAATACCTTCCCCTTGCGTAACCGACTCTCGAACCCAGACAATGGTTGCGATGACCTTGTCTTATACCTTTTCGTCAGGTTTTTCCAATCATTTCCTTTCCCGCTCTGAGGGATAAATAACGAAAGGTGGCGACTCTTCTGTTTTTCCGGCACCTTATTTTCGCGGTAGCGACAGCTGGCGACTCTATTGGGGACTACGATGGTTCTCTAAGCGAGTCTTGTCTTGAATTCTCTTCCTAGCTGTCTGGGTCATCCCTAGCAGCTGGCGACTCTGCTGGGGACTTGATAGTTTCCTGGGGATCGAACGTCCCCTACGCGAGTCAACATGGGGATCCAACGTCCCTGTGAGAGTCAATCCTAGTGCTTGTATGTTTACCTGTTGGGTTTTATTTATCACATTTATTTCCCGCATTTTATTTTTAGTATGATATGATTATCTGTGCTGTTATAGGAGGTGCATTCTGATGAGTGAAAAGCCAGACCCAAGCTTGAGTGTACCTAGCATTAGTTGTGGAAATTAGTGGGCGCGTGCTTTCTTTGCGGGTACTAGTGTCTCATGAAATCCACGCTCAGACGAGGTTCTCCTGGTTGACTTCTTTTCCAGCCCTTTGGGCTTGAGGGGTTGTTGGTTTGGAGGATTGTCGACTCTGGGGACCGATCATTTGGGATTCAGCTAAGTGAGGCCGTTTCAAGAGATGATGATGCCATACCTTCTGGGTATCGTATCATCGTTCTTGAAAGTCTGTGACGCTGAGGACCGCATAGGATGCCGAACCTGTGTCAGTTTAGGTCCATACCCGTGAGTGGGAGGGTTTTTGCAAGAAACTTGACTTCCAGCCTACCCCCGGTATTTTGGTTTTCTCTCGTCAGAGCAAACTTATCCCGTCAGCAGCGCAACAGTAATCAGAGCTTTGTGGGGTTGTGATCCCGTGTTTGCTGCATCTTGCATAAGCATCTATGCATCATATTGCATATCATTCTCCAGCTAGCCAGAGCTCTTATCCAGCCTTTGTTTTGCTTCCGAGGGTGATTCTCCGGTGTTTGGTCTGAGCAAGTGTTGATTGCTAGAAGACGACCAAGGGGTTGAAGCAGATTTGAGCAGGATCAAGCAGTGAAGTCAGTTGAAAGTTGTTGGTAGTTATGTCAGAGAGCAACTTCCAGTTTGTTGATACCTTGTCAGGTTTCACTATGACGTCCAATCCTTTGTATGGTTCTATGCCTGATGAAGACTTTCCGCAAGTGAACAACCTTACTGCAACTCGACTTGTACAACCTTCTGTTGAAGACCGAGATCTACATGAGCAGTTTGTTGTCCGAAGGGAACACTCTCCTTCTATTGATACCTCAGACTATCAGGTTGTTGTTTTCCCTGTGCCAAATTCCCGAAGAGATATCCCGATAGCAAAGACTGAAGACCCATTAGCTCTCGTGTATGCTAAAAGGTTTCGTGCGTTGGATGAAAGATTCAAAGCCTTGGAAGTTAAAGATGCTGTTAACCCCAATGCTGCAGACATGTGTCTGGTTTCTGGCCTAGTGTTACCTCCGAAGTTCAGAGCGCCGAGGTTTGAAAAGCACAAAGGAGATAGTTGCCCAAGGCAACATTTGGTGATGTTCTGCCGAAGAATGACTTCGTTTGTGCACAACGACAAGTTGATGATTCACTGCTTTCAGGACAGTCTGATTGGGGCATCTCTGAGTTGGTATATGCAGTTAGAGAGTAATCAGATCCAATCATGGGTGGATTTAGCCAATGCTTTTCTGAAACAGTACGACTACAATCTTGATGTAGCTCCTAGTCGCATGCAGCTGCAAGAATTGTCTCAAGGGAACAATGAACCTTTCAGGAAGTATGTTCAGAGATGGAGAGAATTTGCTGCTAGAGTGCAACCACCGCTTCTAGACCGAGAGTTAAAAGGCATGTTCTAAACTCCTTGCAGAGTCCGTACTTCAAAAGAATGCTTGGAATTGCACCAAATTTCTCTGAATTGGTAAGGGCAGGAGAACGCATCGAGTATGGTGTAAAAACTGGAAGAATTCAGCATGTTTCAAGCAGTCAGGCTGGTGAAACTGAATCTCTCTGTAGCTTTCAAACTAAAGATGAAACTGTGGTCAATGCAGTCATGACAGATGTTGGGTATTCTCAAGACGAACCGGTGAAATCTGTTGGTTCTTCGTCTTCTCAGCAGTCGGTATCCTCTGTGTCTCGTTATTCTGGACAGACGACTGTGCCTAGGGCACCACATCGGGAACTTTATGTCGCTCCTCTTGAAAATCCACGAGCCCGTGGCCGAGGTTATCAGAATCAACATCAGAATCAGAACCGACCTCGTACCAACTTGGAACGAAGGAATGCTCCTTCTCATCCAGTGCCTGTGCCGTATAGCCAGATTCTGCCACATTTGATTCAGAATTCTTTGGTGGAACCTAAAGCTCTTAAGCCCGTGCCAGAGCCTTACCCTCCTGGGTACAATCCCCATGTTCAGTGTGGATACCATGGTGGATCCCCGGGGCATTCAACTGAAGATTGCAAAGCTTTTCAGGCAAAAGTGCAACAGTTGATCGACAAAGGGTGCATTTCCTTTCCAGAAGTAGTTTTGGTTGTGCATGACAACCTCTCAGCTGTCTGAGCTTGCAGATTTAGAGGGTTATTTCCAGAGGCCAGTGGTCCAGACAGGCAGACATCCTCAGCATTGGCAGTCCTCAGGCTTTTTTATCATTTGCATTTGTAGTTTCCTTTCTGTTAGTTACTACTTGTTGTTAAACATTGTTTGTTTTGAATGGTAATATTGATAAAGTGACTATGCATTTTTCTGAACTAATCATGTCGCTGTCACTCAATTATTGCATTGCACTGACACTTGCATTTTATTTACTCCACTTTATCACTATGATTAGTAAAGATTGGAGGGAGGATGACGAAACTGAATACTCATAACCGAGGATCGTATGCTTTCGGATAAAACCCTGCCTATGATGTACAGGCATTGTTTCAAATCCCCTAAACACTGGAGATATAAGGAGTTAGTCCCTCATTTGCCACTTCGAGCCGAGAAGTAGGAGTTTCTTTCGGACTTTTAAACCCTCTCATCTTAACCCAGGGCAGGGTAGTCGTCAGTTAGCTTGACCAGGCGTTCATGTATTATAGAGGAGTGTTGCCTTTCGAGGACCAATCACAGTTTATTCCTCTCAAGAGGTCGTACCTCGTCAGCCGTAGTGGTTAAACCTCACCAATCTAGAGTGAGACAGTTATAACCCTTTCGGAGCAAGCAAGACAACCAGATTCACATGACTTGTTCCAAGCAAAAGAAAAAGAAAAAAGAGAGAGCCTGCTAAGTAAAAAGAAAAGAAAAGCTGGGAAGCAAATACTTAGGCAAAAACCAGGGCATCCCGCTGGACTTCAAAAGAAATCGAAAAGAACTCAAAAGAGTCAGTCCAGGCAAAAATTAGGGAATCAAAAGAATAAAATGAAAGGATCTCAACAGAAAAATCCTCAAACAAGGACAAAGTCGTGTGGATATAGACACCGAAAATGAAAGAGGAGTAACTGTCACTCCGAAAACCTTGCGAGTTCCTTAACCATTGTTCCTGACATTCCTCGAAGAGGCGAGCGCTTGTGCCAGGTTAACTAAACATTAGGATCGGAGATCATCACGTAGAAGGGGTGGGTACGAATCATGACTTGAGCCTAATATCCCTTGTTTCACGAACCGTGAACCCGACCACGATACAACCCTTAAAAGACCTAATTGAGGCAGGGTTTATTCTGAAAGCTCATTACGATGAGGTTGAGTAACCTGACTCCTACATGATTTGCTAATCATATCCTTGTTGTATTTTTCACTGATCAAATCAGCACTACGTTTGAACTCTTTGGTTCATTCATCACTCACTATCATGACACGTAAATGAGTGACAACATTTTTTTTCAAAATCTGCATGAACACTGCATTAAAATTACCATTCGTGAATAGACAATTTTAATTGCAGGTCAGTGATTGACATGGAGGAAATTCCAACAGGGAATGATCAGTCAAGACTGAATCATTCAGCAGTCTGGATCAGAAGGGTACACTGCGAAACCCTGTGAATTTGGGGCATTGACTTCCAGTGAGTTTGGAATCAGTTGGTCTGAGGACAAGTCCCGAAGCATCAGTTGATTATGGGACAGTTTGTTCAAGAAGCAGTTGATCAGAGGTGAATCTTCTCAAGACCCAATCAGGGGCAGTTATCCAGAACTCCTGTGATTTGAGGGCGGATCCCTCCAGTGTTCAATCAGGGCAGGTTAAGTCGCTCAACGCTCGTTCAGGGGCAAGCTACTTCAGAAGTATATTGAAACCAGCCATGCTGAGAGTTGGTTAGTTGAGGATGAATCCTTCTGTTGCACAAATGTCGGGGCAAGCCATCTCGAGGTCGCCTCGTGGCAAGCTGCTTTCTATTCAGAATGAATTTTCCCAAGAGTCGGATTGGGGCAAGTTGAATTGCGCTGGGGCAAGTTGTTCAAGCGAGTTTGTTCACCCCATCAAGAGTTGAGTGTCGAGGAATCGTGTCATTACCCTACCAAAAAACCTGAACCTTCTGAAAAAGCCTTGCTGCCATTGGATTGTTGTCCTACAACCTAAACTTGTTACTTACCGTGTAACCAAAGTCATTTCCAAAGCCCAGTTCTCGCCTAGAAAACCTCTACAGCCCAGTCCTCGTCTGGCAAACCTGTAACCAGTTCTCGCCTGGTCCGCCTTTCTCAGAATACCAGTTCCCGCCTGGTCGCCTTTTCCTTGACCCACTGTTTAACCAGTTCTCGTCTGGCAAACCAAAAATCAGTTCTCGTCTGATATCCAAAACCTAGAAGTCAGTTCTCGTCTGACGACTTAAACCCTTTTGCCACCAGTTCTCGTCTGGTAGTATACCCTCGAATGCTAGTTCTCGTCTAGTATGTCCCCTTTAAATCCACTTTTGTTGGTAACCAGAAATAAATCCCTATCACCATAAACCTATCCCTAAACTAGAAAAAGCCTAATTGTACCTGGCCCGATATTCCCGGTGACATGTGCTATCACGTTCCCTGACACGAGGCTCGAATGATCTCAGTTCTACATGATTGGTGTTTTGTATTCCCTTAGGGGGTGATGTTGTTAAATCAGGAAATTTTCTTCAGCAGAGATGTGCAGTTAAGATCGACTCTCCTCAGCTATTTGAGATTGCAGCAAGTTGAGATGACACTTGTCCTTTATCAGAGTAGGGTCAAGACTATCCTCAGCAAGGAGAGACTGATATCCCCGGCAGAGTGTAGCCATCCCCGGCAGATTGATTGTACATTCCCAACGGTTTAGGATCGAAGTTCTCCCTGACAAGCGGATTTGGGTTTATTTCCCCAACACTGGGTCAGTGTGCAGTTTCTCGTAGGAGACTATTCATAAGTGTGCAGCCCTCGATAACGCAGACTGAAGTATCCAGCGGAATTGAAGATTCCCCACAGAGTTGTACTCTCCCCGGCAAGTAGGAGTGATTCCATCGTCTGGTTGCCCTCCTCAGCCGAGTTTGCAGTTCTCCAAGAGAGCCGAGTTCTCGGAAGCCGTTTAGGCCATGATTGGTTTTCCCCAGTAGAGTGTTGAATAGCTGATGCTGTATTTCCCCACCGGAGTCGTTATCTCCAGGAAAGTTTTGCTACAAATGCCGTGCAGTTTATTTCTGCGATTGATATCGTTTCCTTAAAAGTTGTGATTCGTACACCTAGATGAGCAGGGCCAGCTTCTCGTAGATATTTGTTCCCCTACAGCAGTCGACTGAAGTTCGTTTGCCTAGGCAGAATCTAATTGAGATTTGTGTGACTTCTTTTCCTGGGCAGGATGATTCCTTCCTCCACCAGAGTGGTTCTTTCTCTTTGACAGGAGGACTCTCCCTTCAGCATTTATTTTGCTGATGGGGTCATAGCATTTTTGCATGATTGCATAACATTTACCCCAAAAACGCGTAGCATTTCCACCGTGTGGAACATTGCGCCATTGTCAAACACATGCATACGAAACATGAGCTAGGTCGTTACCGTTCTGGTTTTGCAGGTGTTCCTCCGCAGAATGGTTTGACCAAGATGATTCTTAAAAATCCCCAGTGAAGTCGCCAGAGTTGGTCGCTCAAGTTGATGCTTAGAATTCCCGGAAGAGTGTTTGCTCAGGATGATTCCTGAAATCTCTAGCAGAGTTATTGGTTCAGAATGATTCTTGAAGTCCCCGGCGGAATTCTTTGTGCAAGAGGATTCTTGGTTCCCTCAGTAGAGTTTATTTGTCCATAATGATTTCTGAATCACTTGAAGCAGAGTTACTTGATAGTTATCCAGAATCCCCAGCAGAGATGTGTCATCCCCAACAGGTTTTAAACAGAAAAGTTGAAATTTCCCTTATTGACTTACTGGTGAAGTCCGACAAAGATGTTGTCGACGTGCCTAGCGACACGATAAGTCCATAGGCGACAATAAGGAATTCTTTTGCTATGACACAAAACGCCTGACGGTATAATCAACCATCCATTACCAGTTACCGCGTAACTGGTGACCCCTTGATGACTTGAGGACGAAGATCTATAGCAAAATCAGGTGATCATCCTGACGGAGATTTGAGCTTTGACCCTTCACCAATTACTGTGTGACCAATTCCCTAGCAGAGTTGTCGTGCAACTGTCATGCTCAGTTTCGAAGATGTTCCTACCAATCAGAGTACCGTGTACAAATCATCAATTACCATGTAACCGGTGATCCCTTGATGATTCGAGGACACAATGATATCAGATAAATCAGGGAATCATCCTGAAGGAGGTTCAAATCAGTATTTCTCCAGCTAGTTGTCGTGCAGCTATTATTTCAGCTTCCGAAGATTTGTTCCCATCAGAGTACCGTGTACTTGTGCAGTTGGCAAATTTCTGGGTTCTCTTTTGTATTCAACCGTCTTCTACCTTTGAATGATTGAAAGTCGTTCGCTTCTCAACCCTTCAGGTCCAAGCCATTTGAATAGGGGCAGCTGTTGCACCCCAAAATTTGACCAACTGCTGATCGCAATTTGGCTCATGTTTCGACTCATTTCATTTTGCATTTGCATACCGCGTACATTGTATTTTTTCAGTCAGATTGACTTTATCGGGATTACAGCCCTCTGATCACGTTTCAGGAAGTTTCATACCATTTCGAATACAAGGATTTATTTTGAGAATTGGTGCTCGTCCCGGTGTTTTCAGCTCTCGTTGTTATTTTGAGGACATTTCGGTGTCCGGTTTTTTACCGTTTATTTCGCTATAGTCGCGCAATTGTTTTTTAATCAATTTAATCAGCTTTATTGCATTTTTAGATTTTCCCCTTTATTTTCTAGATTTTTTAAATGGATTTTAATGGATTTAATTGATTTTTCTAGATATTAAATAGGTTTTTAAATAGATTTTTGATAGATAATTCTTTCCTAGATATTAAATAGGTTTTTTTAATAGATTTAATTGTTTTTTAGAATTTTAAAATAGATATTAAATGTTTTTAAATAGTTTAATAGGTTAGTTCTTTTATTAGAATTTTAAATAGATTTAAAATTGGTTTAATAGTTTTTTTTATGATTAATAGGTTTAGAAATTATAGAGTAATCTCATTTTTAGATATTAATGGAGTTTAATATAGTTTAAATCTTTTTTAGATTAATTTCTTTTTAGTGTTAATTAGCTGTTAATTAGGGTCTTAATTAGGTAGTTTTAATTGTCCAGTCTTAATTTTCGTTTACCACTAATCCAACATTAGTCATCATCTTAATTGAGTTTTTGGTCTTTAATAAGGTTTTAATTGGTTTTTTTTGCAATCAGAGTTAGTCCAAATTCGGTGGGCCAAATATTAAGTTTTGGAGGCCCAAAGTCTGTGACACTTGTCACTATATAGAGGGTCTCACGTCTCCATCCTCTCTCTCCGCCAACACACCCTTCCACTTCACCACAACCTGACACCTCACCCTCCACTCAGTCTCTCTTTCTTCCACGCGTCCCCAATCCCACACGCGTCTTCCTCTCACACTCTCGCATGGCCACACGTGTCTAACGCCAGCTTCACCATCTTCCCTTTGCCGCCGGCCATGCAGCCGCCGCTGGCCTCACCGTAACCACTCACCGGAGCCACCCTAACCATCACCGGTAACCGTTTTTTCGCCGGAAAACTGCAAGTCACCGATGAACATCCATCTTCTTCATCCATCATTTTCATCCAACCGTCGTCAGAAAGCTCGAATCCCCGCCGGAAACTGCATCACCTTCGTGCAATATTCATCATCTTCATTCAAGAAATTCCAAGAAAACCTCCAGATCCTCAAGAACGTCATGGTGTTCTTCACGAGTTTTCCAGATCTGCGAAGATCTTCTTCAACGATCCGTTCATCAGTTTTTCATCACCAGAAATCATCAAACTCCCAGAAACACTCACCGATTTCCAAATTTGGTTCAATGATCTTCAAGAGCTTCATCTTCTTCGTGAAGACTCTCAAGAAGATTTTCCAAATATTCCCATATCCATCAGACATTCATCATCCAAGAACCTTCAATGAGCTTCATCCGCTTCCATCGTCATCTGTTTCCAGATCATCACCCAAATCAACAAGAACTTCATTCCTTCAACTGTTCCCAGATCCGGACCTCCAAACAAATCGTCCGTTCAACTGTTTCCAGATCTCTTCCAATCTTCATCGCCTTCGATGAAGTTCTTCAGAGGATTGTCCAGAAATATGTTCATACGTTCGTTAGATCTTCCTCAGGTCTCGTTTATGATCTTCGTCTTCATTGTTTCTTCAAGACTTCACTAGATCTTCATCTCCACCAATGTTCATTAGATCTCCAGAAGCTTCACTCAGACCTCCATCCACCATGAGCGATCCATCAACAAAGCTTCATTGACCTTGTTTGTTTTATGTTAGGCTGTGAATTAGGTTTGTTGGTTTGAGACGGTGAGAAGTAAGAATGGAGATGGTGAGGGTGGGCGAAGAACAGAGACGGCGGCGCCGCTGAGTGAGGAAGAATAGTTTGGATTGAGGAGAAGTGAGGGAAGAAAGGAGAGGTCGTGGGTTGGGACGTTGGACCTCAAGCCCAACGAGATTTTTGGATTACACCCCCAATGCATCATTACACCCTCCGTTTTTTTTTTTTGATTCATTTGGTTTGCTGATGGGCTAGGCCCAACTGATTCTCTGGCCTACACCATTCACTTCCTGAGCCAACCCCCCTGATGGATTTTCTTTAGTGGTTATTGGGTTGGGCCCAAAACAACGGTTTCTGCCTGCACCCTATGTCCCTGCGCGCACCCCCATGGCCTTTGTTTTTTTTTCTTCTGAATTCTTTGTATTGTGGGCTGGGCCCAAAGTGTTTTTTTTTTGCATTCACACCAGTTTTGCAGATTGTACCCCCCTCCATTTACAATTTAATTTTTCTCTTGTATTGGACATGTGATTGTAATAATCATAGTTTTATTTTTCTATTTGTTTTTAGGGATTGTAGTTCATAGTTTAGAATATTATTGCATATTTGTTTTACTATAAAATTTTAAATAGGATATTGCATTAATATATAATTTTTTATTCTAGTTTTCTTTATAGAATATCATAGATTTAATATAGAATTTTTCATTCTATTTTCTTATAGGGTATTATAAAGACTTTAGTATAGTTTTTTCATTCTATTTGCTTTATAGCAAATTATAGAATATTTTAGATAGAATTTTGTATGCTATTTTTCATATGCATTTTCTTTTAATTTCTTTATAATATTTTCTAGTAGAATTTAATTGTTGTATTTTAGGAGTAGACTTTTATTTCCGTTTGTTAGTGGATTTTTCTCCTATTTTCTCTCCTATTTTCCTTTCTATCCGAGTTTATCTTCGATTTTATTTTTGGCTGGCCGTGTGACATGATTCAATTGGAGAATGATTTTCAATATCATTTCTCTATCTTGTCTTTGACACGAACATCAATACGCTACCTCTAAGAGTTCGATTTCTCATATAAGTCGAACCATGACGGTCTAAGCGTTGTTCCTGATTCGAGCGTCCTCATCAAGGATCTAGAGAGGAGAAGATTGGAATGGAGCTTGCGCACATGTCAGGAGCCAACGGAGCCGCTTCGTTTATCATCATCTTATTCAAGTCTTCAGGCAATCGTCGAGTGTTGTGAGTTGTATCGTTAGATACGTAGGAAATGAAAGTTGAGGAGTTTCTTCTCAATCGTCTAGGATGTCTAGCATGGTACCCTTTGGGTGACATGCGACGCATTCGCTCCTACGTATTAGGTTCTTGCGTGTGTGTCCCGAGTTCCTTCCCGTTTAGGCGTAAGCCTGCTTCCACTTTGTTCTCGCCCCCGTGCGATCGAAACCCTTTTCTCTCGCGTTCAGGCGATCGAGACCCCTTCTCTTGCCCCTGTGCAATCGAGACTCGTTTTCCCGTCGAACTACGTTTACTCTGATCTCTCGTACCAGACGAGAGTACGTAGGCATAGGATGCGATATCCTAGCGAGCTCCCTTCTCCCTTTTTCCCTTTTTCCCTGTAGTTCCCGTCGAACTACGTTTGCTCTGATCTCTCGTACCAGACGAGAGTACGTAGGCATAGGATGTGATATTCTAGCGAGCTCCCTTCTCCCTTTTTTCCTTTTTCCCTTTTTCCCTGTAGTTCCCATCAAACTACGTTTGCTCTGATCTCTCGTACCAGACGAGAGTACGTAGGCATAGGATGCGATATCCTAGCGAGCTCCCTTCTCCCTTTTTCCCTTTTTCCCTTTTTCCCTGTAGTTCCCGTCAAACTACGTTTGCTCTGATCTCTCGTACCAGACGAGAGTACGTATGTATAGGATGCGATATCCTAGCGATCTCCCTTCTCCCTTTTTCCCTTTTTCCCTTTTTCCCTGTAGTTCCCGTCGAACTACGTTTGCTCTGATCTCTCATACCAGACGAGAGTACGTAGGCATAGGATGCGATGTCCTAGCAAGCTCCCTTCTCCCTTTTTCCCTTTTTCCCTTTCTCCCTGTAGTTCCCGTCGAACTACGTTTTCTCTGATCTCTCGTACCAGACGAGATTACGTAGGCATAGGATGTGATATCCTAGCGAGCACACTAACAACTAACTTCTTTGTTCTCTCGCTGCCGTGCGATCGAGACTTTCCCGCTGACGACTGATGTTCCCTTTCGCTTGCCCGAGCACAATTGAGACCAGACCGTAG
The DNA here is from genome assembly GCA_963859935.3 of Lathyrus sativus. NCBI lineage: Eukaryota > Viridiplantae > Streptophyta > Magnoliopsida > Fabales > Fabaceae > Lathyrus > Lathyrus sativus. The sequence continues at coordinate 203,200,321 of OZ012741.1, forward strand.
TTCTAGTTCCCGTAGGTCCCCGTACCTTTAAACCCGACATACTACGTTCGTTCTATCGCAAACAGGTAACACCTAAGTCTCCAATGGTCGAGCAACATACACCTAACTGCTAGAATGTGTACGCTAGTATCGTCAATCCTTTCTCTCACCCCCGTGTGATTCAGAATACCCTGTCTAGCCGTAGTTAGCACGAACTACGCAAGCTCTGATCTTTCACGTTATGTGAAAGTACGTAGGAACAAGATGCGATATCTCGGCGAGCAAAATTCCCCGTAGTTTCCCGAACTACGTCGACTCTGATTTCTCATTCTCTGACGAGAATACGTAGGCATAGAGCACGATGCTCTATCGAGTCAGTTTCTTTCCGTTTAGCCTTAGAAGCCATAGATAGATTGTTTTTCACCCGTAGACAAACCAGCAAGCGTGGATCCCATCGAGTACGATGGACGTGAGGGGTGCCAATACCTTCCCCTTGCGTAACCGACTCTCGAACCCAGACAATGGTTGCGATGACCTTGTTTTATACCTTTTCGTCAGGTTTTTCCGATCGTTCCTTTTCCCTCTCTGAGGGATAAATAACGAAAGGTGGCGACTCTTCTATTTTGCCGGCACCTTATTTTCACGGTAGCGACACCGGCCACCACATCCATAACTGCAAAGCCTTCAAACACAAGGTATAAGACCTTGCTGATAGTAAGGCTATCAACTTCAATCAGGACGCGCCAAACATGGATCAAAATCCCATGCCTAACCATGGTAGGAGTGGTGGTGTGAATGTTATTGTCAGTGAGGAAGGCCTGGACTTGGTGTCCAATGTGGAGGATATGAAGACGCCGTTAGGATTTGTGAAGAGCAAGTTGTTAGAAGGTGGGGTGTTCCCGGGCTGTGGGAATGATTCTGAAAACTGTGTAGTTTGTCCTGAAGGATGTTTAAATCTGAAGAACCATGTGCGACGTATGATGGATGACGGTGTATTACAATGTGACAGAATCCAGGAGAAGGATGATGAAAAGATGATCAGTGAAGAGGAGGATGAGGTGGCCACCATCTCCATCCCTTACAAGACGATTACAGTTTCTGCGCCTCTAGCGAGGACAACTATTATATTCACAAAGGCGGGACCTATACCATATGAGAGCTCTAAGGCGATCCCTTGGAACTATGGGGCCGAGGTCTATTGCAACAGGCAGAAGCAGAAATTAAAGAATTCGCCCTTGGACTCGATTGACAATTTGGTAGGAACTGGAGGAATGACTCGAAGTGGGAGAGTGCTTGCACCTCCCGAAGTAAATGCAGAAAGGACCGACAAAGGTAAAGGGAAAGTGGTAGCTGAAGAGAGTTCTCAGACTAGAGAAAAGGAAGCTTTGCTGAAGGACGCAGAGGAATTTATGCGTTTGATAAGAAAGAGTGACTACAAAATTGTGGATCACTTTCAACAGACTCCTTCAAAGATTTCCATCTTGTCGTTGCTGTTACGTTCTGAAGCTCACAGGAATTCTTTGCTCAAGGTTTTGAATAATGCTTACGTACCTCAGGAGATATCCGTAAATCAGTTGGAAGGGGTGGTGGCCCACGTCAATGCAGGTAACGGGTTGGGATTCACTGATCGTGATTTGACACCGAAAGGAAGGAATCATAATCTGGCTTTGCATATCTCTATGAAATGTAGAGGTGTTGTTCTGTCACATGTACTCGTAGATATTGGGTCGTCACTAAATGTGCTACCCAAGAAGGCCCTCATGAAGCTAGACACGCGAGGGATAATATGCACTCCGAGCGACTTGGTGGTCAGAGCATTTGATGGGACGAGGAGGTCCGTTTTTGGGGAGTTGACTTTACCAATTCAGTTGGTCCTGAGATTTTTGATACAGTGTTCTATATAATGGATATCCAGCCAGCATATAGCTGCCTTTTGGGTCGGCCTTGGATACACTCAGCGGGAGCTGTGACATCAACCTTGCACCAAAAATTGAAGTACATGGTGGATGGAAATATTGTGATTGTTTGCGGAGAGGAAGACATCATGGTGAGCCATCTGTCTTCATTCAAATATGTGGAGGTCGATGGTGAAATTCATGAAACACTGTGTCAGGCCTTTGAGACTGTCCAAATCAAGGAAAAGGCGTCGGTCGAGGTCAAAGCTCCAGAAGTTGCCATGACGTCATACAAGGAAGCACAAGCCGTAGTGGAATCCGGATCAACACAAGGATGGGGGCAAGTGGTAAGCGTCCTAACAAACAAGATAAGTTTGGATTGGGATACAACCCATATGCGTCTTCTTCACAAAACGCTCCACGTTACAAAGGACCTGTTCAGTTCACTAGTGGTGGGGTGATATTCGAGAGAATCTATGCCGTATCTGACAAGGAAGGAGACAACGACTGCGACATGGATGCATGGATCAAGCCATGTATCCCTGGCCAGGGCTTGAAGAATTGGTCTGTGGAAGAAGTTATCTCTGTGACTTATGAAGAGTAATTGCTTTGTTTTGATTAATGTATTGCCCTATGCTCTGCCCAGAGCATAGTGGTCTTTATTTGTAAGGCCCTATCTGTTATGTGTGTGAACAATCTCTTTTTATCATCAATCAAAAGGTGTCTTTTCATTCAAAATTTATGATCCTTGTTTTTCTTGTTTTTATTATCCTAACAATAAAATGGAAATGTGGTTTGTGTTTGTTTGTTTGCATATCATTTAAGCGTAAAATCATCATCATTACAGGTTACACATTTCAGATACCATCGACTCAGACTCGTCTATGACTCGGTATGACTTTGACAATCCGATCTTTCAAGCAGAAGAAGAGATCGATGAAGACGAAGACCTACCATAAGAGCTTGCTAGACTGTTGAGACAAGAGGAGAAGGTCATCCTGCCTCATCAGGAGGAAGTTGAAGTCATCAACCTGGGAACTGAGGAAGATAAGAAGGAAGTCAGAATAGGGGTTGCGCTGCAAAGTGATGTCAAGAGAAGACTGGTTGAGTTAATCCAAGAGTATAATGATGTTTTTGCTTGGTCATATGAAGATATGCCTGGACTCGACACGGATATTGTAGTTCATTGTCTGCCTCTTCGAGAAGAGTGTCCTCCTGTTAAACAGAAATTGAGAAGAACCAGGCCTAATATGGTAGTGAAGATCAAAGAAGAAGTTCAGAAGCAGTTAGGCACCGGATTTATTGCTGTGACCAATTACCCTCCGTGGGTTGCAAACATCGTGCCCATGCCTAAGAAGGACGACAAAGTCAGGATGTGTGTTGATTATAGGGACCTGAATAGAGCGGGCCCAAAGGATGATTTATCGCTCCCTCATATTGATGTGCTTGTCGATAACAACGCACAATAATCAGTGTTTTCTTTCATGGACGGTTTTTCGGGTTACAATCAGATTAAGATGGCACCGGAGGATATGGAGAGACGACTTTCATCACGCCATGGGGGACGTTCTGCTATAAAGTAATGCCTTTTGGTTTGAAGAACACAGGGGCAACTTATCAACGAGCTATGGCGACTCTCTTTCATGATATGATTCATCATGATATTGAAGTATATGTCGATGATATGATTGCGAAGTCCCAAACGGAGGAGGGGCATCTGGTGAATCTTCTAAAGCTGTTTGAGAGATTGAGGAAGTTCAAACTTCGGCTGAATCCAAACAAGTGTACTTTCGGCGTGCGGTCAGGAAAGTTGTTGGGGTTCATTGTCAGTGAGAAAGGTATAGAGGTTGATCCTACAAAGATCAAAACAATTCAAGAAATGCCAGCACCAAAGACCGAGAAACAAGTTCGTGGTTTCTTAGGTAGATTAAACTATATCGCTCAATTCATATCTCACCTCACAGCCACTTGTGAGCCATTATTTAAGTTATTAAAGAAAGATCAGGCGGTCGTTTGGAATGAGAATTGTCAGAAAGCGTTTGAGAAAATAAAAGGGTATCTGCAGGAACCTCCAATACTGATGCCCCCGGTGGCTGGAAGACCGTTGATAATGTACTTAACGGTTCTTGAGAATTCCATGGGTTGTGCTCTCGGTCAGCATGACGAGACTGGAAGAAAAGAGCATGCAATTTATTACTTGAGTAAAAAGTTCACAGACTGTGAGTCCAGATACTCAATGTTGGAGAAAACTTGTTGCGCACTGACTTGGGCCGCCAAACGCCCAACGCAGTATATGCTAAACCATACAACCATGTTAATTTCAAAGATGGATCCGATTAAGTACGTATTTGAAAAGCAAGCACTGTCAGGAAGGATTTCTAGATGCCAGATGGTTATGACAGAATACGACATTCAGTATGTGTCTCAAAAAGATATTAAAGAGAGTGTTCTGTTAGAGTATCTCGTAGAGCAACCAATTGACGACTATCAGCCAATGAAGTTTGATTTTCCCGACGAAGACATTATGTACTTGAAGATGAAAGATTGTGATGAGTCGTTGCCGTACGAAGGTCCTAAGTTGGGTTCCCAGTGGAAATTGATCTTTGACGGTGCTGTTAACTCCTACGGAAGTGGAATTGGGGCAATCATTACAACCCCCCATGGGACACATATACCCTTCACTGCCAGGTTGACATTTCCCTGTACAAACAACGAGGCCGAATATGAAGCGTGTATCATGGGTATCGAGGAAGCAATCGATTTGAGAATCAAGAACCTTGTTGTGTACGGTGATTCAGCTTTAGTGGTCAACCAGATCAATGGAGATTGGGAAACGCGCCAACCAAATCTGATCCCTTATATGAACTACGCAAGAAGATTGCTACCTTTCTTCGATCGTGTAGAGTTTCACCATGTGCCGAGAGCAGAAAATCAGATGGCAGATGCCTTGGCTACTTTATCTTCAATGTACAAAGTAAACTTCTGAAACGATGCACCAAGAATTGTTATCTCACGCCTCGATAGACCGGCATTCGTTTTCACAATAGAAGAAGCTTCTGATGGCAAGCCATGGTATTACGACATCCAGAACTTTCTCAAGAATCAAGAGTATCCGCCTGGGGAATCGGCCCAGGATAAGAAGACCTTGAGGAGGTTATCTGGTAACTTCTATCTGAATCTAGACGGTGTACTCTATCGAAGGAACTTTAACGTAGTGCTGCTAAGATGTGTGGATGAAAAAGAAGCGAATCTGCTTATGGAAGAGGTCCACGAAGGAGCCTTTGGAACACATGCAAGGGGGCATGTCATGTCTTGAAAGCTGTTGAGAGCAGAGTATTATTGGTTAACTATGGAGTCCGATTGCTTCAAGTATGCCAAGAAATGCCACAAATGTCAGATCTATGCCGACAAGATTCATGTGCCGTCGTGTCCTTTGAATGTCATGTCATCTCCATGGCCTTTTTCCATGTGGGGCATTGATATGATTGGCAAGATCGAGCCGACTGCATCCAATGGGCATTGTTTCATCTTAGTTTCTATTGACTATTTCACCAAATGGGTCGAAGCAGCCTCCTATGCTAATGTCACCAAGCAAGTTGTAGCTCGGTTCATCAAAAGGGACATCATCTGCCACTACGGGATACCCGAGAGGATCATTACCGATAATGGTTCCAATCTGAATAACAAGATGATGAAGGAGTTGTGCCAGAACCTTAAGATTGAGCATCACAATTCGTCTCTTTATCGTCCGAAGATGAATGGTGCTGTGGAAGCGGCCAACAAAAACATAAAGAAGATAGTGCAGAAGATGGTTGTGACTTATAAGGATTGGCACGAGATGTTGCCTTTTGCTCTACATGGATATCGTACCTCGATGCATACTTCAACTGGGGAAACTCCTTTCTCGTTGGTATATGGCATGAAAGCTGTCCTGCCATTGGAGGTCGAGATCCCATCTTTGAGAGTTCTGGCTGACGTCAAGCTAGAAGAAGCAGAATGGGTGAAGAACAGGCTAAATCAACTCAGTTTGATGGATGAGAAGAGGTTGGCGTCTCTTGCGTATGGACGTCTATACCAAAGCATGATGAAGAAAGCCTATGATAAGAAGATGCGTCCTCGAAGCTTTCAGTCAGGTGATTTGGTGTTGAAGCAGATTCTCCCACCACAGAACGATCACAGAGGCAAATGGACTCCCAATTATGAAGGTCCGTATGTTGTAAGGAAAATCTTTTCTGGAGGAGCCTTGCTACTTTCAACCATGGATGGTGAAGATTTTACGTCCCCCGTGAATGCGGACGCAGTCAAAAGATACTTTGCTTAAAATAGACCTTCTGGAAAGAAAAGGAAAATCCAAGCAAGAATGGGGCATCCCGGCGAACCATAAAAGGATAGGTTCAGGAAAAAATTAGGGATAAAAAGAAAAATAATGTAAACCCGTAAAGTTGAAAACCCGAAAGGGCGACTTTGGCAAAAATGGGTATCCCGGTGAATCGAAAACCCGCAAGGGCGATTCAGGCAAAAGTTAGGGATTTGAAAAGCAAACGATTGCGGTCCGCGCGTAGATCTTCAAAGCATAGTGGATTATGGGAAAACTCGAGAGTCATTCGTCGAAATCAATCTCTTCAGAAGATGAAGCATCGAAAAGGCATCGAAGTCACGCGGGTCATAGTTGAGTTGTTCTATGGTGGTTGTTTGTGCCACATTGCCAACATTTTTGTATATTCTTGTGCATTTCTGTATTTTACTTACGCAACTTTCTCATTTTAGGAGTTGCGTCCTTTGTAAATTTGCCTATTTACAGGCTATTTATCAATAAGACATACTATTCATAAAAATTTTGTTTTTGATTCAGCTTTTACCATTTTGTTTGCAAAAGACACCTGATGTTTTTGATAAAACTTTGCATACATAATTTTGTGGGCTCTGCCAACCATAATCGAAACAATGCTTTTGCTTGAATAATGTCATAGGTGATAAGTAAGATGACGTTTGTTGCATAAAACATATTTGCTTGTTTGTTATTTACAGGACACCCATCCTCGAAACTTTTCCAGAAGCCCCTCATCTAAAGGAAATGCGCAACAGTTTGAAACTTCATATAGTTAAGGTTATCCTCAGTAGGTCGAGATTGATGTCTTCAGCAGAGTAGGATCATTACCAACAGGTAGATGTGGGTTTATCCCCAGCAGTGGAATGAATGCAGAATTTCGTTTTCCGCACAGGGTCTGAACGATTGGCTCATTTCCCCTCAGAGTCCGGGTCATTGTTTCATTTCCCTAAGCAGAGGTCGATATTGTTGAGTATTGTGCTTATTTTCCCCAAGCAGAGGTCGATGTTGATTCCCTCCTTACCTAATCTCCAACCAAGTCAGTGGAGTGACTTTCTTCCCTGAGATTGTTTATTCTCCATCCTCAGCAGAGAGAGAGCTTGGGATGATTCCCCAATAGATCTTATTCATAATCGCTAACAGATAGTGGATTAAATCTTCAGCATAGCGGAATCTCTGACAGAATAAAGCCATCCTTCAGCAATCCGCCTTGGTTCCCAGCAGAGTTGTTTGTTCCCCGGAATGTTATATTCTAGCAGGCCATTCAGGGATGATTTCCCCGGTAGAGTGGAGTCGTTGTCTCTAGCCGAGTTATTTGTTTCCCAGAAGAGTTATATTCTAGTAGGCCATCCAGGACGCTTTCCTCAGCAGTGTTTGATTTTGATTCCCAGCAGAGTAGATTTGTGCTTAGCAGAGCAACTTTACCCGTAAGTTATCTCGAAGGCCATCCAAGGCTTGTATTCCCCAGCTAAAGTCCGTTGGCACTAGGCGTGCCTAGTCTTCCCCCAGCGGAGTTGTTTTCCTCTCTTCAGCATTTATTTTGTTGAAGTGGTTCCTTTGCATTTGCATAGTGTATAGCATCCTCCCAAACGCGTAGCATTTCCATTTCGTATGGAGCATTACGCCATATTCAAACATGTGCATGTGAAACATAAGCCAGGTTATTACCTCTTTATTTTCAGGTGTATCTCCAACAATTATCAGTATATTTCTCAAGCCTGTGTGGTATCCAGGCCTCCAACAAGATCATTGACAGATATGTTCATCTTATCAATCTCTACAACAGAGTCTATTTATTCAAGTTCATATTTCCCCAATGGATTTCTTCATCCTGAAGGCGAGGTCAGATGCTTTTACCGACTTGATGTCGAGGCCTGACGGTGATGTCAGATGCTTTTATAGATTATTTTTGAGAATTTGACGGCGAAGTCAGATTATTTTGAGAACCGACGGCGAAGTCAGATATTTTGAGAGCTGACGGCGAAGTCAGATTATTACTGAGAGTTAACGGCGAAGTCAGATTGTTTTGAGAGCTCACGGGGAAGTCAGATTATTATTCAGAATTGACGGTGAAGTCAGATGATTTTAATTACTGACAGTGAAGTCAGATGATTTTGAGAACTGACGGCAAAGTCAGATTGTTTTGAGAACTGGCGGCGAAGTCAGATAGTTTTGAGAGCTGACGACGAAGTCAGATAGTTTTGAGAGCTGACAGCGAAGTCAGATGGTTTTGAGAACTGACGGCGAAGTCAGATGATTTTGAGGACTGACGGCAAGGTCAGGTATTTTACCAATTTTATGTGGAGTTCTAACGGCGAATCGGATTATTTTGATGACTGACGGCGAAGTCAGGTGATTTTGATGACTGACGGCGAACTCAGATTATTTTGAGGAATGAAGGTGAAGTCAGGTGATTTTGATGACTGACAGCGAGATCAGATATTTACTTGATTGATGACTGACGGCGAGGTCAGATGTTTACTTGGTTGATGACTGACGGCGAAGTCAAATATTCTACTTGATATAGGCGCCTGATGGCGATGTCGGAGGTTTCATTCTGCGGTTGGCAAATTTCTGGGTTCTTTGGTATTCAACCGTCTTTTATCTTGAATGTCTGAAAGCCATTCGCTTTTCATCCTTTCAGGTCCAAGTCGCTTGAATAGGGGTAGCTGTTGTACCCCAAAATTTGCCCAACCTTTTCTTTACTTGGTTTATGTTTCATTTCATTGTTCTTGCATATTGCGTGGCAAAACATTTTTCATTTTTACAAGGGATCAAGAGATGTGTGTGCAACAAGAGGAATGTGCCAAAGGTTCTAAGCCTAATCAAGAGGTTGTATTCAAGTCAACAGGGGGATTATCATCATCAGAGACAAGTCAAAGCCCTTTGGATAGGCAGATAAGTGTATGTGGTTCACCTCCTGTCTTGGAGGCCATTTGAAGACCATCTGAGGATCACAAGCCCATGGTTATGAAGAGATATGATCATTTAAGCTCATTGGAGTCCTTGAGGGTCATTGTGGAGTTCATTCAAGTGTTTATACCAAGTGTGAAGAGCTACAGTTGAAGATGGTGCAATTAGGGTTTTCATCTGGTCAACCCTGAGTCAACTGTGAAATTGAAGGAGATTAAGACTCAATTATAAGTTTTAATGGTCATGGAATGTTATGTTAAGATACAGGGGATATCATTTCAATATCAATTCATCAAGAACCAAGAGTGTGAGGAGTTACTGAATTAGGGTTCTTAGTGTAAAATCCCCTATTCAGTGCCTAACTTCAAGACCACCTATCTCAAGATACAAGTCTCATTTCATCTTGGCCCCAACATGAAACTTGTAGAGCATGTTCGTAGCTTTCTTTTGAGTACTATAAGTCCTTGATTGGATTTATAGAACTCAAGTTATGATGCAGACAAGTTACAGGTTCTCAGATGAATGTGATTTTGGTCAACAAAAGTCAACCAAATTCCAAGCCATTTTTGACCTAGAAGGATGTTTTCCTCAACTTTTTATGAACATGAAAGTTGTTCCTCATGATCTTAGCTTTCCAAAGAGTACTAGAAGTCCTTCATCTGATTTGTATAACTCAAGTTATGAGGCTTGCAAGGCAGGGGTATTTTGGGAAAGCAGGATTACAGGTCATTTTCATTATAGGTCCATTTCACCACTTTGCACACTTCAAATGGAAATCTTTCCAACTTCAAACTTGCTCCAAGTAGGTTCATTTGCTCAACCAAACATTAAGGCTTCAAAGGTTTGGCTTGGATTGAAGAATCCCTAATGCAATTTCCATGAAAAAGGCCTTAAAAGAGAAAAATCAAATTTAATTCATTTGAAAACATTTTGTACCAACCTTGTGCATATTTTGAGTGCCAAACACATTTGAAACACAATTCCATCTTTGGATTAGAGATTTGAGTGCATTTTGTTAGCCATTTTCAAGCTTTCTTCAAGATTAAGCAACACATCAAAAACATGCCATAAGACCAAATCAAGGAGCCATTCTCAGCCCTTTGATCAACCTACATCGGATGCAAGCTAAAGGAACCATTTTTACAGCTGGGCAAGGGGAATTTCATGCACTATTCAAATGACCATGAAGTGAATCCAATTGGGCCAAAGAGAACAGAATTGGGCCCTCTTTCCATCTGAATCCAACATACATAAACTCAGCTTCATTCACAAGTCCTCAGAAGTGGCTTTGGAGAGATTTTGAGTGAGAACAGATTGGAAAGAAGATAGGAAAAAGTCAAATACGTTTTTTAAGTTTTATTGAGTTTCAATCAAAACCAAACATTGCAAAACATTTCTTGAGCTTCATTGAACGTTTCTGGGTAACTTATTGCAAGCTTTGATAACACACTGAGCTCTGTGGAAGCTTATTTTTAGGTTTCTTTCTTTTCAAAATACCTCACTGTTTATGCATTGATATCACGCCATTTTCATATATTTGTAAATCTCTTGATGTATGGATGGATTCTGGATTGGTTTCGCGACTGTTTGTGAAATTTTTTTATTTGAGCTCATTTTTATTTTCTTTCGTTTTGTGTTATTCAAGCCTGATCAATGAAAATGGCTAGTGGATTCATGATCCACGTAAGCTGGAGATCACTTTTGACTTTTATTTTGTCCATTTTGGTTAAGTTTTGAGGATTCTGGGTTTTTGGTCGTGAATGGTGAGTGATGGTACGCCGGAGAAGACGACCGGAACAATGGTTCCGGCGTCTGGTTCTCCCTCCATTATTTAAACCTCACCTGAGCCACGTGTTTTGCTTCCAGCCATGTGATTTGCTTACTCTTTGTTTCAACGTCCCAGATTAAGACCTATGGTACGCTTGCATTGACCAAACACACTGAACCAGGCTGGGAGATTCATTAAATGACTTGGCACGTTGTGAAGCCTTGGATGCGCTTACTTTTTCAGCCAACGTGCCTGATTGATTTCCATCATGTTCTTGTTTGACCACTGTTGCACCCCAAAATTTGTCTAACCTTTTTCTTACTTGGTTTATGTTTCATTGCATTAGCATATCATTGATCTAGCATTTGCATAGCATAGCATTATTCATTTAGCAGGGGATCAAGTGTGGTTTATATCAAGAGGAGCCTATCTAGAGGTTTTATTCAAGCTTGAGAAGGTCACCAAAGTCATCGGGAAATGGTTTGTGTTCTCGAGAAGTTTGGATGCTTGTATGTGGTTCATCTCCTAACTTTAGAACCAATTGAAGACCATCAGTGGGTTGTGAAGCCTTGATTATGGATAGAGTATGTGGATAGAGATCATTGGAGGCCTTGGGGGTCATGGTGGAGCTCAGTCAAGTCATTTTGCCAAGTGCAAGCAACCACAGTTGAAGGTGTTGCAGTTAGAGTTTTTATCTGGTCAACCCTAAGTCAACTGTACAATTAAAGGAGGTTAAGACTCAATTCTAAGTCATGTTGATCATGGGATGTTGTGTTGAGGCATTTGAGATGTTATTCCAAGATCAATCAAGGAGAATCCAAGGGGTGAGGAGTTGCTAAAGTAGGGTTCTCAGTGTAAAATCCTCTGTTTAGTGCCTAACATCAAGACCACCTAGCTCAAGATGTGGTATTCATCTCATCTTCGCATCCACATGAATGTTGTATAGCATCTTCATACCTTTAATTTGAGTACTAGAGGTCCTCCATTGGATTTGTAGAACTCAAGTTACAAGCTTTGCAAGGCGGGGGTATTTTGGGAAACTTTGATTACAGGTCATAAAATTACAGGTCAAGTGCTGAAGTCGTTCGTATCAAACCACCAACGTACAGAGATCCCAGGTTTCCTTTTGAAAGGATATGACGAAGATCCCGCAGGCTGGGGCAAAAGCTGAAAGCGAAAAGAGCCGTTCCTCTCCATATCCGCAGAGTTTGTCAAAATTTGTTATAGATTCTGGGGTAATCCATTTCGAGTTCATTTCATGGCATGTTTTCCAAGTAGGACGACTCCTCCTTCCCTAGCAGGTTCGGTCGTGTTTCCCCACAGAATCTGAACATGAGACTGTGAGCATTGATGTATCTCCCCGAATGGAGATAGATTCTTCCCAACCAGATTCATCCTAGGCAGAGATCGTGCTTCCCCAGCCGGAGTCCTTAACGTAGGAGCAAACTCTATCTGAAACTTATTCGTCCCTAGCAAACGGAATTCACATCTTTATCCCCGGAAAAGTTAGAGGCATATTAGCAAGCAGTCAGGCAGTGATGTGCACTCCTAGCAGTTGGTTATGAGCACATTCAATCCCCAGTGAAGTCCCTACAGAATAGAACCAGTTTGTCAGTGGTTTGTAAGGATCATCCCCACATAGGACTGTTCATTCTGTTCCCTAGCAGGTTGTCTTTCCTCCAATAGGTTGTTCATCCTCTGCAGAGTTCGTAACTCCGGATATTTTGGGTTATCCCCAGCAGGATTGTTTCTTCCCTCAGCGGAAGTTTGGCTTCGTTCCTCCGACATTTATTTTGCCGGAACGCCCTCTTTGCATTCGCATCATGCATAGCATCTACCCCAAACGCCTAGCATTTCCATTATGTATGGAGCATTACGCCATTTTCAAACATGTGCATTTTGAAACATAAGCCAGGTCGGTTACCTCTTTGTTTTCAGGTGTTTTTCTTGGCAGGTAATTGGAATTCTTGTTCAGGATGGTTTTTGAATATTCAAATTTTTGGCATGAGATATGTGATGATAACGTTCGTCCTATCATGTGCCCCTCATCAGAGTTGCTTGATTAAGTTTCTCCTCTTCCCCAGCGGAGTTTTCCTCAGATTGTTGTTACGTCAGCGTTAAAAGATTTCAGGGATTAGACCTTTGAAGTCGTTACTTGTTGTCTAAGTAAGTGTCTGGCAGTTGACGTCAGAATTTCCCCAGTAGAGTTTTCCTCGGATTCCTGTTACGTCAGCGCTAAAAAAATCTTATGGATTAAACCTTTGGAGATGTTACCCGTGTTGACAGAGATGTTACCTGTGTTGACGGAGATGTTACCCGTGTTGACAGAGTTGTTACCCGTGTTGACGGAGAGGTTACCTGTGCTGACAGAGTTGTTACCTGTGTTGACGGAGATGTTACACGTGTTGACGGATATGTTACCCGTGTTGACGGAGATGTTACCCGTGTTGATGGAGATGTTACCTGTGTTGACAGAGATGTTACCCGTGTTGACGGAGATGTTACACGTGTTGACGGAGATGTTACCCGTGTTGACGGAGATGTTACCCATGTTGACGGAGATGTTACCCGTGTTGACAGAGATGTTACCCGTGTTGACGGAGATTTTTACCCATGTTGACGGAGATTTTTACCCGTGTTGACTGAGATTTTACCCATGTTGACGGAGATTTTTACCCGTGTTGACGAAGATTTTTACCCGTGTTGACGTAGATTTTACCCGTGTTGACGAAGATGTTACCCGTGTTGACGAAGATGTTACCCATGTTGACGGAGATGTTACCCGTGTTGACAGAGATGTTACCCGTGTTGACGGAGATGTTACCCGTGTTGACGGAGATGTTACCCGTGTTGACGGAGTTGTTACCCGTGTTGACGAAGATGTTACCCGTGTTGACGGAGATGTTACCCGTGTTGACGAAGATGTTACCCGTGTTGACGGAGATGTTACCTGTGTTGACAGAGTTGTTACCCGTGTTGACGGAGATGTTACCCGTGTTGACAGAGATGTTACCCGTGTTGACGGAGATGTTACCCATGTTGACGGAGATGTTACCCGTGTTGACGGAGATGTTACCCGTGTTGACGGAGATGTTACCCGTGTTGACGGAGATGTTACCTGTGTTGACAGAGTTGTTACCCGTGTTGAAAGAGATATTACCCGTGTTGACAGAGTTGTTACCCGTGTTGACGGAGATGTTACTCGTGTTGACAGAGATGTTACCCGTGTTGACGGAGATGTTACCCGTGTTGATGAAGATGTTACCCGTGTTGACGGAGATGTTACCCGTGTTGACGGAGTTTTTACCCGTGTTGACGGAGTTGTTACCGGTGTTTATGGAGATGTTACCCGTGTTGACAGAGATGTTACCTGTGTTGACAGAGATGTTACTTGTGTTGACGGAGATGTTACCCGTGTTGACGGAGATGTTACCCGTGTTGACGGAGATGTTACCCGTGTTGACGGAGATGTTACCCGTGTTGACGGAGATGTTACCCGTGTTGATGGAGATGTTACCCGTGTTGACGGAGATGTTACCCGTCTTGACGGAGATGTTACCCGTGTTGACAGAGATGTTACCCGTGTTGACGGAGATTTTTACCCGTGTTGACGGAGATTTTTACCCGTGTTGACTGAGATTTTACCCATGTTGACGGAGATTTTTACCCGTGTTGACGAATATTTTTACCCGTGTTGACGGAGATTTTACCCGTGTTGACGAAGATGTTACCCGTGTTGACGAAGATGTTACCCGTGTTGACGGAGATGTTACCCGTGTTGACAGAGATGTTACCCGTGTTGACGGAGATGTTACCCGTGTTGACGGAGATGTTACCCGTGTTGATGGAGTTGTTACCAGTGTTGACGGAGATGGTACCCGTGTTGACGAAGATGTTACCCGTGTTGACGGAGATGTTACCCGTGTTGACGAAGATGTTACCCGTGTTGACGAAGATGTTACCTGTGTTGACAGAGTTGTTACCCGTGTTGACAGAGATGTTACCCATGTTGACAGAGATGTTACCCGTGTTGACGGAGATGTTACCCGTGTTGACGGAGATGTTACCCATGTTGACGGAGATGTTACCCGTGTTGACGGAGATGTTACCCGTGTTGACGGAGATGTTTCCTGTGTTGACAGAGTTGTTACCCGTGTTGAAAGAGATATTACCCGTGTTGACAGAGTTGTTACCCGTGTTGACGGAGATGTTACTCGTGTTGACAGAGATGTTACCCGTGTTGACGGAGATGTTACCCGTGTTGATGAAGATGTTACCCGTGTTGACGGAGATGTTACCCGTGTTGACGGAGTTTTTACCCGTGTTGACGGAGTTGTTACCGGTGTTTACGGAGATGTTACCCGTGTTGACAGAGATGTTACCTGTGTTGACAGAGATGTTACTTGTGTTGACGGAGATGTTACCCGTGTTGACGGAGATGTTACCTTTGTTGACAGAGTTGTTACCCGTGTTGACGGAGATGTTACCCGTGTTGACGGAGATGTTACCTGTGTTGACGGAGATGTTACCCGTGTTGACGGAGATGTTACCCGTGTTGACGGAGTTGTTACCTGTGTTGACAGAGTTGTTACCCATGTTGATGGAGATGTTACCCGTGTTGATGGAGATGTTACCCGTGTTGACGGAGTTGTTACCCGTGTTGACAGAGATGTTACCCGTGTTGACGGAGATGTTACCCGTGTTGACGGAGTTGTTACGTGTGTTGACAGAGTTGTTACCTGTGTTGATAGAGTTATCACCCGTTTGATAGAGTTGGTCCCGTGGAGTTGTTAGTTCAAGTGTTCGGATGCCAGATTATCACTTTTATTTAGTGCTTCGCCTGTTTCTTTGGAAAAAGATGTCAAGTTCGCGCTTTTCGTAGTGCTTTGTTCGTCCCTTCGGAGATAGAAAGTCAAGGATGGTGTTTTGATGCGGTCTTGTGGCTCGGTGCCCGCTTATTGTAGCGTATATTTGAAGATTGATTGTTGTTGATCTAATATGTGAATTCTATGCCTGTGGTGTCACACAGGTGGTTGATGTTAAAATCAGGTTCTGTATCAGATGATTGATTAGTTGTTGCTGTGACAACCGGATTCAATTGTCTGGATTTTGTTCCCCAAGCAGTTTGTGCAGTTTATTTCTTCGGTTAGCAAATTTCCGGGTTCTTTGGTATTCAACCGTCTTCTACCTCGATTGTTTGAAAGCCGTTCGCATTTTCACCCAGTTGGGTCCGAGCCACTTGAATAGGCGCAGCTGTTGCACCCCAAAATTTGCCTAACCTTTTTCTTATTTGGTTTATGTTTCATTGCATTAGCATATCATTGATCTAGCATTTCCATAGCATAGCATTATTCATTTAGCAGGGGATCAAGTGTGGTTTATATCAAGAGGAGCCTATCTAGAGGTTTTATTCAAGCTTGAGAAGGTCACCAAAGTCATCAGGAAATGGTTTGTGTTCTCGAGAAGTTTGGATGCTTGTATGTGGTTCATCTCCTAACTTGGGAACCAATTGAAGACCATCAGTGGGTTGTGAAGCCTTGATTATGGATAGAGTATGTGGATAGAGATCATTGGAGGCCTCGAGGGACATGGTAGAGCTCAGTCAAGTCATTTTGCCAAGTGCAAGCAGCCACAATTGAAGGTGTTGCAGTTAGGGTTTTTATCTGGTCAACCCTAAGTCAACTGTACAATTAAAGGAGCTTAAGATTCAATTCTAAGTCATGGTGATCATGGGATGTTGTGTTGAGGCATTTGAGTTGTTATTCCAAGATCAATCAAGGAGAATCCAAGGGGTGAGGAGTTGCTAAATTAGGGTTCTCAGTGTAAAATCCCCTGTTTAATGCCTAAGTTCAAGACCACCTAGCTCAAGATGTGGTATTTATCTCATCTTTGCATCCACATGAATGTTGTAGAGCATCTTCATACCTTTAATTTGAGTACTAGAGGTCCTCCATTGGATTTGTAGAACTCAAGTTACAAGCTTTGCAAGGCGGGGGTATTTTTGGGAAACTTTGATTACATGTCATAAAATTACAGGTCAAGTTCACCAGTTTCCATAACTCAAATGGAATTTTTCCCAACATGAAAGTTTCTCCAAATGGGGTCATTTGGTCAACTAGATGTCAAGTTATCAATGGGCTAGCTTGTGGTTGAAGATTGGTGAAGGAGATTATGTGAAAGGCATGTGAAAATCTAAGTTTGTGATCTTGCCAAAATTTAATCAAATATGGTCATATTTGTGCTCATTTTGAATGGAAAACATATTTTAAGATCATTGGTGACAAAATCAATTGCATTTGAGACATATTTCATGGGGTATTTCAAGCTTTCTTCATGTTTAAGTAACATAATGGATTATGGCCATTGAGATCCAAATAAGGGGAGATTATGAGCCATTGATCTTCCTTACACTACAAGGAATGAGATTGAATCATTTACAAGGGAAATCAGCCATGTATTCATCCACTTCCATGGGGTTTCATAAGCATGAAATGTGAAAATCCAATTTGATAATCAAGCCACAATTGGGCCCCTAATTTGCCACAAACATCTTCTATAAGTATTATAGAGCAAGTCTATCATTTTTTTGGTTGATTTTGGTGAAGAAACAGAGCCCTAGCAAGTTGAAAAAGAGAGCTTCCAAGTGAAATACGATTTCCCAATTCCACAACAATTCAATCCATTTCAAGGATTCAAACACCTTCATCCATCATCTTAGAGTGATTCTACACCAATTTCCTGAAGAATTCGTGGCTGGTTGAGGTTCTACATCTCCAATTTCAGAGGTATACACAAACAAGATACCTCACTTATTATGCATCTTTATACCACTATTGTTGTACCATTACATTCCCCTTGATGTGAATTTGGATTCTGGTAACAATTGAGGCATTTTCATGAAGATTTTGTGTTCTTGAAATTTCTTGGAATAAGCACGGGTTTGGAGTTCTAGAGGGTTTCAGCTTAATTCACTACCATATTTGTATTCTACGTGAAATTTGGAGCATCTTTGGTACAAAAAGTATTGCGTTTAGTGAAGTATTAAGCGAGATAGGATTTGGGAGAGATGACCGGTGTAACTCCGGCCACCCTCACCACGGTTGTGCTGGTTTTCCCTCTTCTTTTTCATTCAAATGAAGAAGATAATGTCCTAGCCTTTGGATCACTTTGAAACAATTGACTCAGTACACACATCCAACGCGCGTGAAGCAGCCACCTCACCCCCTTCATGAAACGCCTCGTTTCATTAACTTTGCTGAGTGGGCTTAACTCTGTTGCTATTCACACCCATTTACCAAGCCCATCCCAATTTACAACTGTTTCCTTGTGCTATTTACCACGCAAGTTATTTATTTTTCAATTGTTTTTCTCATTTTTCTTTATTTCTTGCCTGCTAGCTTTAATTCTCATAAAAATAGAAAAATTGCACATTAATTCTTGTTATTTTTACATGATATTCTTGGGTATGTTTAGAGATTTTAGGAATTGGAATTTCATTTTTAGGATTTATTTTCATTTTATTATGATTTTTCCCATTTTAATTGTCATTAAAATTGTGAAATTGTACCTTTCTTCTTGTAGAATTTCATTGAGGTACCAAAACAAAATATTTTTGCCTAATATTTTGTAGGATCATTTTATACATCTTTAGGGATTTAGGGGTATTTTTCTCTAGATTTTATAGTACCATTTTCATTGGTTTTGGATACCATCTTGTGTGTGCTCTAGATTGCCTTTGTTTTGGGATACCCTTGAATTGTTTCCCTCTGTTAAGGCACTTCCTTATGGATTATTTTGCTACCCTTTGAACCTATAATTCCTAACACTTTTCAGGTCCTTATATATTTTATTTGGCATTTTTAGATGCATTTTACTATATTTGCCTTATTTTGCAAGTTGGCTCATAATTTGGCACTTTCACTTGAACACTTGTATTGTTTTGGCTCCAAAAGCCTTGTATTGCTTGTGAGATGGATATTATAGTGATTGCTTCATGTTGTGGACTCATTATATGTCTTGTGGACCAATTGGTGGATGTTTATATTGTGGGTAGCATTCCCATTTACCTTTATATTTCAATGCTTAAACTTTGTGCTTTCAAATGTCATTACATAAGCATCTTTTGCACATTTCTCTTGGTTCCTTGCCATTTCCTTTTGATATTCATTTGTGGCTTAGGTTGTATGATTAGAATATGCCACTCTCTATCCAATAACCTTGGTGTGTCATTTAAGGAAGTTTTAGGTCCCTCCTTTGGAGGTCTCTAAGGCATGCCTAAAGTGGTGAATCCTTGAGGACTTCTTTTGGATGTTGTTTGTGATTTGCTCTTGTTGCATTTCTTACCCTCTTCCCTTGGCATTTATTAATACTTTGGATTGAGGTTGAGATGAGCTTGTGGAGGCTCCTGCCCCACACATATTTCCTCCCTCACTTGCATTGCATCCTTTCCTTCCATGTTTGCATTCTTATGCTTGTTTTCTTCTTCTTCTTT
The DNA here is from genome assembly GCA_963859935.3 of Lathyrus sativus. Lineage (NCBI taxonomy): Eukaryota > Viridiplantae > Streptophyta > Magnoliopsida > Fabales > Fabaceae > Lathyrus > Lathyrus sativus. The sequence goes on from OZ012741.1 coordinate 203,219,694, forward strand.
TGTCTTCCTTGCCTTAGGATTTCCATTACTTCTTGTTCAAGTTGGAATGTCATAGATATTAGGGTCCTAACCATGCATGATAACATGATGTAGTTCCCTCCTAACCTCAACCATAGGATGAACTTTGCATGACAACTTTAGGATTGGATTAGTTCCCCTTTAGTGCGTCCTTTCGCTTCTCATCTTCAAACATTCTTAAAACACTTAATAAAGGATTAACGCGTGTTGTACGCTACGAGCCTTAAGCACTTGAGAAAGGGTTGTTGGAGAGCTTCTTTTCAACAGCTTGGGTGTTTAGTATGGTACCCTTTGGGTGACATGCGACGCATTCACTCTTAAGTCCAAGTCTTTAGTGCAATATGAGTTACAAACAAAACTCAAAACACTTATTCTTTAAAAGACTTCCAAAACAAAGATCAAATTCTTTTTTTCCTCTTGGACCTTTAATTCTTGGAAACCATTTTCATAAGGAGAGTTTTGTTAACTCTCGGTTCTACCACAAACGGTAAACGCCTAAGTCTCCAATGGTCGAGCGACATACACCAAACTGCTAGAACCGTTTGTTAACCCTACTCGGGTAAAGCATTTGAACCAAACCTGTGGTCTTGTTAGCCCGAACTACGTTTGCTCTGATCTTTCACGCTGTGTGAAAGTACGTAGGCACGAGATGCGATATCTCGGCGAGCAACCTTCCCCCGTAACTCGTAGTTACGCGAACTACGTTGACTCTGATTTCTCGTTCCAGACGGGAATACGTAGGCATACAACTGCTGTGTTCTGCCGAGTCATTTTCTTTTCTTTTCAGACCAGACTTTTAGCATAGATAGTTAAATCAACCCGTCAGATAAACACAAAAAGCGTGGATCCCATCGAGTACGATGGACGTGAGGGGTGCTAATACCTTCCCCTTGCGTAACCGACTCCTGAATCTAGACATGGTTGCGATGACCTTGTCTTATACCTTTTCGTCAGGTTTTTTCCGATCATTTCCTTTCCCTTTCTATGGGGTAAATAACGAAAGGTGGCGACTCTTCTGTTTTACCGGCACCTTATTTTCGCGGTAGCGACAGCTGGCGACTCTGCTGGGGACTGCGATGGTTCCCTATGCAAGTTTTGCCTTGGGTTTTCTTCCTAGCTGCCTGGGTCATCCCCAGCAGCTGGCGACTCTGCTGGGGATTATGATGGTTCCCTATGCGAGTCTCGCCTTGGATTTTCTTCCTAGCTGTCTGGGTCATCCCCAGCAACTGGCGACTCTGCTGGGGATTGCGATGGTTCCCTATGCGAGTCTCACCTTGGTTTTTCTTCCTAGCTGTCTGGGTCATCCCCAGCAGCTGGCGACTCTGCTGGGGACTCCAACGGTTCCCTATGCGAGTCAATCCGAGCGCTTGTTTGTTTATCTTTTGGGTTTCCATTTCTGCTTTTATCTTTCACATTTTACTTTCCGCACTATATTATTACTGTTGTGCTGTGGGAGGGGTTTTACTTTGAGAGATAAGCCAGACCTGGGCTTGAGTATAGACTTAGACTTAGAAGTGGAGATTAGTGGTGAGCCTGTATGCTTTGCATGCACCAGCTAGCCATGAAATCCGCGTTCAGACAAGATTCTCTTTGATGATTTTCCTCCTGGCCCTTTGGGCTCGAAGGGATTTTGGATATGAGGGTTGTCGACTCTGGGAACCGATCATTTGGGATTCAGCTAAGTGAGGCCGCTTCAAGAGATGATGATGCCACACCTTCTAGGTATCGTATCATGGTTTCTTGAAAGTTTGTGACGTTGATGAACGCATAGGATGCCATACCTCGTCGGTGAATTAAGTCCATACCTGTGAGTGGGCTGGGGTTATGCAGGAAACTCTAGACTTCAGATTACCCAGTTCCGTACAAGTGTGAATTTGATACAAGGGTTCCTATTGTTGGATTGGTTCTTACTAAGGCGAAGCGCTGATTATTCTCAAGCTACAGCACAACAAACTTCTGATTATTCTCAAGCTACAGCAGCAAGCTTGATCCCCTGTTTGCATATGCATTCACACTTTCATTTGTGCATTTCATTACCATGTACTTATGTTGCAGGTGTGCTTTTCCCCGCAGATTCTAGTGTTTTACCTTATTTCCTAACATGGAGCCTCTGAAGAAGACCGTTGCTTACAAGCTTCCTTCTCCCGACATCAGTTCTTTGTTGAAGTTAGTTGCTTTAGCTGATCAGAAGGTGAGGAATGAGTTCAGAGAATCGTATGGGAAACTACTCAGTTTTGTATGCAAGCCATCTGTGTTCAAGTTGAACGGATTATATGCTCTGATGCAGTTTTATGACCCTCAGCTGAGGTGCTTTCTGTTTCCTGATTATGTCTTGGCGCCAACTTTGGAGGAATTCTCTACTTTATTAGGAGTCCGGGTGTTAGATCAGATGTCGTATGTTCATGATAATGCTGAGCCTAATCTGGCTAAGCTTGCTGAAGTTGTTTGTATGGATGCTTCTGAGTTCTCAGGGAGTTTGGTTAAGCTGAACGGAGCGTATGGGTTTCATTTATCTTTCTTGGTTGACAAGGTTGCGCAATGTGCAAAGGACGGGTGTTGGATCGTATTCTGTGCTATTCTGGCTGTGTGCATTTATGGTATCATCTTATTTCTCAACCAGCCTGATTTTGTGGATTCAGATGCTTTCTTCATTCTCGCTTCAAAGAATCTGGTGCCTACACTATTAGGAGACGTTTATCATTCTATCCACTATAAGAATGCGAAGCGAAGGGGTAAGAACGTTTTCTGCTGTGTACCCATGTTATACAAATGGTTCCATAGTCACCTTCCGAAGACAGGACCATTTATTGCTACTGCCAGTACTTTAGAGTGGTCTTCCAGGTTGATGGGTTTGTCTGCGGAGAATATTGTATGGTTTGATTGGAATATGCTTAGAGCTGATATCGTATATAGTTGCAGTGGCTTTCCGAATGTCCCGCTGATTGGTCGGAAGGGCTGTATTAACTATAACCATTCCTTGCTTGTAAAACAGTTTGGATACACTCTGAAGAGTCCTCCTAATGAAGACGAGATACAAGAATCTCTGTATCTCACAGGCTTATTGGAAGCAGATACCCTACTCAGATTGGAGCATGCATGGGGTAACATCCATAGGATAGGTAAAGCATTGCTTGGAAAGAGCAATAGTCGAGCCTATGATCCTTATTTGGTCTGGATTCGTGAGAGGGCTAGGAAGTTTCTGATGCCATTTCCTGCAGCAGAGCCATTATACCCTCTCGTGATTGAGGAACCTACTACCGTGGAGATCGAAAAGTACAATAAGCTGTTGGCCGAAAAGGAAGAGTTGCGAAAGGCAAATGAAGAACTAGAGAAGGAGATCTTTCAACTTTGACATGAGAAGAATGAAGCGACCTATACTTTGAAGAAGCAAACTGAGGTGGTAAACAGAATGAGTACAGAGTTGACTAAGGAGATTGACAAAAGAAAGCGGTTGGGTATGGATATGAAGGCCGTTAGTAGTGTGCTTGCTACTAAAAAGGAGAATCTAGACGTGGCTTATTTTCAAATCTCTAAGTGGGAATCATTGTGGAATGCCACGCTTACTAGCCGCAAGGAGTGTGAGGACAAGCTGAAGCTGCAGATCTCCAAGTTGAATACGCAACTTAACACCAAGGAAGCGAAGATTGCAGAGGAGTCATCACTTAGGTGGGATGCTGAGTACAGATTGAGCGATACTATTAAAGAGCTGAAGAGTTGTAAGTTGCAGGCTGATTTCAAGAGGTGTAAGCTCGACACATGTTTCGGTGAGGGAACTTGTGAAAAGGATGCTAGGAGTTTGCAATCCACTATTGTCCAGCAGGAGTCGCTTATACAGGGACTACTCTCCAGACCAGGCCACCCTGAGACGTTGAGATTGCTAGAGGATTTCCGGGCGCGTCACCCGTCTTGACCGACTTTGTTATTTTCCTTTGTACTTTGTTATCTTGCTTGTACTTGACCATCGCCAGGCTTGTTGGCCGAGGTCTTATCTATTTGCACTCAGTTGTAGTTTGTACACTGCCTGTTGGATCATGCTTATATACGAGGATTTCTGATTCTGTGCTTGTCTATATGGGCTTCATTGTCTTTATGGCTTCTTTCCGGAACTAGAATCGGGGGGAATTTCCCCGTTGCATATTTACATGTTTGCATTTGCATATGTATATCATTTGCATAACAGGTGCCTCGAGCTGTTTTCCTAACCCTCTATTGGTGCAGGTTATTTCAAGATATCCGATCAGGAAGATTACAGAAATCCCCACAAGGTTATGGAACAGGTACGAGCAGAGCTGAGTGGGATCCGAGGTCAGCTGGGGCAGATTATGATGGACATGCAAGAGTTGCGTCTGGATCAGAAGACACTCAAAGAGGAAAACAATCAGCTGAAGACCCAGGTGGGCTTGATCATGGAGGTGTTAAAGGATGTGCTCAGGAATGAAGATGATCAGTTACCTGAAGCCGCAACAAAGATGCTTGTTCGGCTTGTGCCTGTGGAACCCGTGCCAAGGGTTGATAAGCCTCGGATGTCTAATAAGCGACAAAGAGATTTGATTTTTTTCTCTTCAACGCATTTCTTCTCGGGATAATCATGTGACTAGGAGGGGGTGCGCTCAGAAGGTAAAATCAGCTGACAGAACTTTCAATCCGATCCCATTGACATACGCTCAGTTGTTGCAAGTTTTGCTTCATCTTCGGTTGGTCGAATTTAGGATTTCGGATCCACCTAAGGGTAAGCTACCATCAGGTTTTGATATGAATTCCCGTTGCGACTTCCACTCTGGGGCGCTGGGGCATAGAATTGAGAACTGTCATGCTTTTAAGCACAAGGTTCAAGATATGATTGACTCAAAAGCTATTGAATTCACGCCGAGCAGTGTAACTGTACCTGATGGTCCTATTCCAGCTGTTGCCAAGATGATGGATGTTCCCGAAGCTGCAGTAGGTCAGGAGTATATCCTGCAATCAATGGTGTCAGAATCCCCTAGTCCTCAGTTGTTGCCTGTGCCTAGACCAAGCTTGAGGATGAAAGCATCTGAACAAAAGGAGTCCCTGTCAATTCAGACTCAACTTCCAAGTGGTTCAACTGTTCAAGGTCAACAATGCGTCCAGTATTTGCAACAGACATCAGCTCCTCTCCAGAATCAGCAGCCTTACCGTTATCGGTCAAACCTGCGTGCTAGGAAAAACCCAAAGAAATCAGAGTGGCAGTTCACCCGGTTGCCATTTTGAGCAGAGTGGTTTCAATAAGCAACTTTGAAGATGGTTGGTTCAACAGCAAATAAGTGTGAAAGCCCAGTTCCTAGAAACTGGCAATCTGCATTTTTCATGTCATTTCATTACATTTGTAGTTTCTTTCCTGTTTAATTGCAAATTTCGTTTGTAAAGCTTGTTGTTTTCGATTGATATTGTTAATGAAATAAATATGCATGTTTTGTTTTAATCCAATCGTGTTCACTCTATTGCTTTCTTTTATTGCAAACGCTTGTTTAAGTGGAATCTGGGGAGGATGACGAAATCTAATGATGCGTAAGCTTCCGATGCTATGCTTTTGAATAAAAACCTGTTGATGATGTATAGGCATTATTTCAAATCCCAAACACCGGAGATATAAGGAAGATAATCCCTTGTTAACCCCTTTGAGCCTAGTTGTAGAAGTTTCTTTCTGAAAATGAAAAACCCTCAATCTTAACCCAGGGCAGGGTAGGTGTCAGTTAATTTGACCAAGCGTTCAAATTACAAAAGGAGTGTCCGTTCGAGGATAGATCACACCTATATAGGTCGTACCTAAAAAAACCACAATGGTTAAGCCTGGTCGATCAGGAGTGAACAGTCACAATCTCTTTAACAAGTCATACGGGCCAATGTCACACGATTTGTTCCAAAAAAAAAAAGAGAGAGAAAGAAAAGAATCGAAAAGAAAAGCCCGCTAAGTCGAATCTTGAAAGCAAGCGACTTAGGCAAAAATTAGGGTACCCCGCTGTACTTCAAAAGTGAAGAAACTCTAAAGAGTTAGTCCAGGAAAAAGTTAGGGGAAAATGAAAAAACGAAAAATGAAAAGCGAAAAGGGATTGCGAAAGAAAAATCCTCAAACAAGAACGAAATCGTGTGGCTCCGGACGCCAAAAGACGAAAAGGGAGCGACTGTCACTTTGAAAAGTGCAATTTCTTGAATGGTCACTCAACGTTTGAAAGAAGAACGCTAAGGTCGAATTAGCTGAACGTAGGATCGGAGAACATCACGGAGAATGGGTGGGTTAAAATGAATTTTGAACCTTTATCTTTTCTTTCATAAACCGCGAACCTGACCACGTTACAACCTTTGAAAGTCCTAATTGAAATAGGTTTGTTTCGAAAGTATACTTCGGTAAGGATCGCATCAGAACTGACTCCTAGAAAGGATTCCCATTACAGTGCTGTATTAATGTTGACATGTTAATGAATGATTTCATACACTTTATGTCACAAATTTTTTTCTAGTGAACAGGAATGGATTTTGAAAACTGCCATATGCATTACATTTGATATGTCTTTTATGCAGAACATTTTGTTTTACTAGCGAGTAAGCGCTTGACAGCGGGAAAGTTTCCACGATGGAAAGATTTGATCAGGACAGAATGCAGGACGCCAGAATATCCCGGTGAACCGGGGCAAGCTATGTCAAATGATCGCGGCATGGGAGTCTGCCATCCAGAAATCAGGTAATACGGGGCAATCAGGTCGAGATTTGATAAATCTCTCGCAGCCAAGGGTACTACTCTCCACAGATCAGTCCATGAGGGGCAAAGTCATGACAAGACTGTGGTAGGTCACCCCGAGAGCGCCAAAGCTATCCTTATCCTGAAGGCGATTAACTTGAAGCACCTCCGTGAGGTTCGAAGTGCTGAAGTCGTTTGTATTAAACCACCAACGTATAGAGATCCAAGGTTTCCTTTTGAAAGGATATGACGAAGATCCCGCAGGCTAGGGCAAAAGCTGAAAGCGAAAGAGCCGTTCCTCTCCATATCCGCAGAGTTTGTCAAAAGTTGTTATAGATTCTAGGGTAAGCCATTTCGAGTTCGTTTCATGGCATGTTTTCCAAGCAGGACGACTCCTCCTTCCCCAGCAGGTTCGGTTGTGTTTCCCCACAGAATCTGAACATGAGACTGTGAGCATTGATGTATCTCCCCGAATGGAGATAGATTCTTCCCAACCGGATGCATCCTAGGAAGGGATCGTGCTTCTCCAACCGGAGTTCCTTAACGTAGGAGCAAGCTCTATCTGAAACTTATTCATCCCTAACAGATGGAATTCACATCTTTATCCCCGGAAGAGTTAGAGGCAGATTAGCAAGCAGTCAGGCAATGATGTGCACTCCCAGCAGTTGGTTATGAGCACATTCAATCCCCAGTGAAGTCCCTACAGAATACAACCAGTTTGTCAGTGGTTTGTAATGATCATCCCCACGCAGGACTGTTCATTCTTTTCCCCAGCAGGTTGTCTTTCCTCCAATACGTTGTTCATCCTCTGCAGAGTTCGTAACTCCGGATATTTTAGGCTATCCCCAGCAGGATTGTTTCTTCCCCCAACGGAAGTTTGGCTTCGTTCCTCCAGCATTTATTTTGCCGGAACGCCCTCCTTGCATTCGCATCGTGCATAGCATCTACCCCAAATGCGTAGCATTTCCATTCCGTATGGAGCATTACGCCATTTTCAAACATGTGCATTTTGAAACATAAGCCAGGTCGGTTACCTCTTTATTTTCAGGTGTTTTTCCCGGCAGGTAATTAGAATTCTTGTTCGGGACGGTTTTCGAATATTCAAATTTTTGGCATGAGATATGTGATGATAACGTTCGTCCTATCATGCGCCCCTCATCAAAGTTGCTTGATTAAGTTTCTCCTCTTCCCCAGGGGAGATTTCCTCAGATTGCTGTTACGTCAGCGTTAAAAGATTTCAGGGATTAGACCTTTGAAGTCGTTACTTGTTGTCAAAGTAAGTGTCTGGCAGTTGACTTCAGAATTTCCCCAGTAGAGTTTTCCTCGGATTGCTGTTACGTCAGTGCTAAAAAAATCTCATGGATTAAACCTTTGGAGATGTTACCCGTGTTGACGGAGATGTTACCCGTGTTGACGGAGATGTTACCCGTGTTGACGGAGTTGTTACCCATGTTGACGGAGATGTTATCTGTGATGACAGAATTGTTACCCGTGTTGACGGAAATGTTACCCGTTTTGACGGAGATGTTACCCGTGTTGACGGAGATGTTACCCGTGTTGACGGAGATGTTACCTGTGTTGACAGAGATGTTACCCGTGTTGACGGAGATGTTACCCGTGTTGACGGAGATGTTACCCGTGTTGACGGAGATGTTACCCGTGTTGACGGAGATGTTACCCGTGTTGACGGAGTTGTTACTCGTGTTGACGGAGATGTTACCCGTGTTGACGGAGATGTTACCCGTGTTGACGGAGATTTTTACCCGTGTTGACAGAGATTTTTACCCGTGTTGACAGAGATTTTACCCGTGTTGACGGAGATTTTTACCCGTGTTGACGGAGATTTTTACCCGTGTTGATGGAGATTTTACCCGTGTTGGCGGAGATGTTACCCGTGTTGACGGAGATGTTACCCATGTTGACAAAGATGTTACCCGTGTTGACGGAGATGTTACCCGTGTCGACGGAGTTGTTACCCGTGTTGACGGAGATGGTACCCGTGTTGACGGAGATGTTACCCATGTTGACGGAGAGGTGTCGCTACTGCGAAAATTGGCGCCGGCTAAACAGAAGAGTCGCCACCTGCCATCCTGACCACCTTAGCCAAAGCCTTGCTCATTGTATCTGAAACCCGCGTTTCCGAAACCATTATCTCCGTTATTATTGACGCCCCCCAGATTGGCATCCTTGAGTCCAACATTATTAACAACAACTTCATTTCCAACTCCATTGTTACCATTTCCGGTGCCAGCCTCGTTGTTTGCATTCGCGCCCGACACATTTACCACAGGAGGGTTCACTACAGGCTGAGGAGTATGCACACTGCCTCCATGAATAGTCTCAACTTGTACAGAGTGGTGGTCCTCGTTACCACCTCCATTTGCCTTTGCCAATAGCGGCAACACTAGAGTCTGCAGGTTTTCCTGCCCCTTCATAACCGTTTCCATATTCTGCATGAACTGTGTGAGCCTCTCCCGCATCTCCTGCATCTCTTGCTGTACTTGATCCATAATCTTCTTACAGTTTGTGCAAGTGGGATACCGATGAGGATGTTGACTTGCAATTCTGTAAACCTGTCGAGATGCAGAAGATGAGATACAGTTTCAATAATTAGCTGATAAAGGCAATATGTATGCACATGCAATGCAATATGTGTCTGTGCGTTAGGGCGTATTATTTCCCCAACTCTAGTGCCATGTGCTCTGTGTCGTGTCGTGCCGTGACAGTGCGGTGATAATTGGCTGATAATCATTCACAGAAGACGGAACAACTTGTATATAGCTGATCGGGCAAAGTTATACATCAATGTGAGGTAGTACAATAGAAGGCATGACCCCAACCAACAGGCCTGGTGATGGTCAGCTCAAAACAACAATATACAAATCAAGTCAAGTAGGTTCGTAGCCCCTGTACTCCTTCAATAGCCTTTTGGTCTTTGGATGGTCCGGCTGAGCAAGCAATCCTTCAATCAGTGCGTCACCCCGCCTGATCACACGCTTCAAATCCTCGATAGATTCTTCCCATTCACCGTCCCCAAAGCAATCATCAACCTTTCTCTTCTGGGAACGAGCTTCTTTCTTGCGTTTGGCTACCTCATTCAATGCGTCCTGAAGAGCCCATCTAGCCATAACTTCCTCTTCGTACTTGAGCTTGCTAGTCTTCAGCTGGTGTTCCAAGTCAGAAATCTGTTGCTTTAGTTTGTCCTCCCTTTCCTTGTTATTGGTCAGCGTGGCATTCCACGTTTTGCTGAAGGAAGAGATTTCTCGATAAGCTACGTCTAGTGCCGTTTTCTTTGATTCAAGCATATCATGTGAACTCTTGAAATCCTTTCCCAAACGCTCCCGTTTCTGTTTCTCTTCAACCAGCTTAGCATTCAACGAAGCTACTATTTCAGTCTGTTGTTGGAGAGAGTATGCAGCTTCATTCTTCTCTCTTCTGAGCTGATCCAGTTCTTTCTCTAATTCTTCATTAGCCAACAGCAAGGCTTCCTTCTCTTTTACAACTTGCTCATATACTTCCCTGGTAACGGTGGTTGGTTCCTCTACTGGAACAGGAACATGGACTGGTACAGTTGGAAACGGCATTAGCAACTGTTTTGCTCTTTCTTGTACCCAGGCTTTGTACGGTGCGTAAGCTTGACTGTCGTTCTTTCCCAATAGTGGTTTCCCTCTCCTGTTGATGCGTATCCAAGCGTGCTGAAGTTGGGCTAATAATTCTCCGTTCACATCACCAGTGAAGTACAGAGATTCCTGTACTTCTTCCTCCCTAGGTGGATCCTTCAATGCATATCCAAATTGGCGAACAAACAGAGATGGATTATAATTGATGCATCCTTTCCTTCCTATCAAAGGCACGTTTGGATATCCAGAGCAACTGAAAATCACCTCAGACCCTAGAAAATCCCTGTCAAACCAATCAATGTTTTCAAAAGAGAGTCTCATTAGGCGCTTCGGCCAGTCAGCTGTATCTGCAACCTAGGCTTAGCGTCAAAGTGAATGAAAGGAACCTTATTCTGCACAGGCAGCTCAACAAACTCTGCGTACTCTTCCAAGGTGGGCCCCAAAATAAAGTCCTTGAAAGTGAAGCATCTCAAGGCAGGGTCATAAAATTGCATCAATGTATACAGCCCATCCAGCTCAACCTCAGTTGGTATACGAACCAACCTCAACAGTCTTCCGTAACTCATCCTGAAGCTTCTCTGGACATCCTCATCAGCAAGGGAAATCAAACCAATCAGGGGAATAACATCAGGGGTTGGTAATTTGTATGCAACTGTCCTTCTCAAGCTAGCCATGATCAATAATCAGAAATCCGGACGCTAGAATCAGGGAAAATGCAAATGCACCTGCAGCACAGACACACGTTAATGAAATGCACATGATAATGGTTATGCAACAATGCAATGCAAATAGATGCAACAAGGGAACCAGGTGCCATGGCTAAGAAGCCCAAACTACATCATAAGTCTCAAACAGACCATCCAGAAATCCTCAACTCTGGTCTTAGACAGACCCAATACGAAGCTCCAATCCAGGTGTCCATAAATATCCTGAATCTCAAATCAAGAAACAAACCGGTATCTGGAGGTCTAGTTACCTGCATAGTCCCAAAACCCTCTCCCAGGTAGGTGTCCTAATAACTGACAATGGTATGGCATCCTATGCGGTCGTCGGTGTCACAGACTTTCAGGGTTGATGATACGATTCCCAGAAGGAGTGGCATCATCAAATCCTGAAGAGGCCTCACTTAGCCAACTTCCAATTGATCGGTTCCCAGAGTCGACAATTCAACTAACCAGCAACCCACGCCACCCAAAGGGTGGGACAGGAGGCCAACCAGAGGAACCTCGTCTGAGTGTGAATTTTGCGGGACACCAAGACCTGCAAAGCAAGTGGGCGCGTGATACTTTCCACTCTAATTCTAAGTACACTCAAGCCCATGTCCGACTTATCTCTCAATAATAGAACACCCGTCACAACCCCCAATAACAACAATAATCAATAATATAGTGCTGAAGGTAAATGACATAAATGTAAATCCATACAAATTCCTCGACGGGAAAACAAACGTTAGGATTGACTCGCTTAAGGGACGTTGGATCCCAAATGCATAAGGAACTATCGCAGTCCTTAGCAGCCAGGGGACGTTGGATCCCCAGCAGAGTCGCCAGCTGTCGCTACTGCGAAAATCGGCGCCGGCTGAATAGAAGAGTCGCCACCGTGCGTTATTTATCCCAACAGAGGGAAAGGAAACGCTCGAAGTAAACCTACCGCAAAGACGGGAAAGTAATGGTCATCGCAACCAAATCCTGGATTCGGGAGTCGGTTACGCAAGGGGAGGGTATTAGCACCCCTCACGTCCGTCGTACTCGACGGGATCCACGCTTGTTTTCTGGTACGAATTGTTATTCTATCTATTCTACATGTCTGGGGTTAAAAGAAAATAAAATGACTCGGCAAAGTATCGCACTTTATGCCTACGTATTCCCGTCTGGAACGAGAAATCAGAGTCAACGTAGTTCGCCTACCTACGGGAAAGGAGGGGAAGGTTGCTCGCTAGGATATCGCATCCTATGCCTACGTACTTTCATACAGCATGAAAGATCAGAGCAAACGTAGTTCGGGCCACGTACGACACAAGTTTGTCTTGATTGTTTTTATCCTTCTGAAAAAGGTTTTCTCCTGATTATGGGTCCAAGCGGACAAAAATGACGTTTTTGATTGGTTTACAGTCTTTTACGCCAGAGCTGTTTTTTATGGTGTTTGAAATGTTTATTGTGTTTTTCTGATTGTTTTGAGAAAGAAGAGAAACAGCAACTCTAACCTATGGTTTAAAAAAGGGAATCGAAATCTAACCTAATGTTGTCATGCATGGATAAGAACCTAATGTCTGTCATATTTCTCTCTTGCGCAGAGAGAAACAGAGATCCTAAGGGGATAAACGGAAAAACAACAGCATATATACAGTAAAGCAGTAAAATGCATGAATGCAGCAGTACAAGCTAGGCAAGGGAGTCCTGCTCTTCCTCGAACCTTGAAAACAACAGGCAAAAGCGAACAAAATTCACTTTCAACCTAACAGATTAATTGGCAAACAATATAGTCCCGGAAACTCAAACAATACATCAAAAGCTTCTAAACAGCAAAAAATAAACCGTAAACAGCAACTCTACACAGCAAGCTCCATCAACATCTTCAAGCAAAGTCTTCATCAACAAGCTTCCATCAAGCATCTATCTTCAAGGAGGAAAACTCTAACAGTAATCATCTTCCACAGCTTCAGGCAGCAGGGCTTCAAACAGCAGCAGTCACATGCACAGCTTCTACAGCACAATCTTCAAACAATGACTTCCATCTTTAATCTTTCATGGCTTTTCTTCAAATCAAAATCTCCAGGATGAGGAACAATTAATAGGATGAATTGAGATGTTAAACAGTTAGTTGACCACCAAAGGTGGCAAACAGACTGTTAACAAAATGTAGAATGTTTCTCTCAAGAGTTCTATCTCTTAGATACTGTCACCAAGCCTTCCAAAGGAAGGGGGTGAGTATCCTAGAGAGACTCTGAATCATAGAGAGGGATGGAGGCAAACAAAGCCATCCATGTTTAAGAATCAAATTTCTACTCTAAGCTCTACCTAGCTCCTAGTTCCTATGATCTTCAACAGCTACAAGCAAGCTACAATTTTCATCAACTCTTGAACTTGTTCTTCAATCCTTGACTTTGTCTTTGTCTTCAATGCTTCAGCATCCATGGTCTTCAAGCCAAGCCCAAACCCCAAGCAAGCCCAACAAGCCCAAATAACAAGCAATAACCCCAAAACGGGCACACCATACAATCAAACAAATTACAAAAATATACTAAATATATTAATATAATAGGGGAAATTCTAATACTTATTCTAAGGGATCTACTACACTTTCCCATAATACCCCTATAGTCCCATCTTCTAATTCAACCTAAAAAGCCCAAAAAGGAATTGTTTTGTTGCACCTATGTTATGTTCAAAACCCTAATTATTCTAAGTTTTTTATTACACCATATCTATTTCAACATTTTTTACTACCATTTTTATTCTAAAGTTTTATCACATTATCCTAAGGGAAACCCTAAAGTATATTAATATCTATATTATCAAGATCGAAGATCAAACCCTATATCAATTTCTAAGGGGTCTAAACAATTCCTAACATGCAAGGGGTCAAGGTTAACCATCAATTGGGAAGGTCCTAATCAACAACCCTAAAACAGAACCAAATTACATCTAGAAAATCTACAAAACTTCCTAAGGGAACATGCGAGTGTTGGATACAATCTACCAAAATATCTAAGCAAGAATCATCACCAATTGAGAGAACAAAATTCTACAAAACAGCGGTATCAAATATGCAAAGCAAACATCATGCAAAATACTCATAGAATGTAAAATGCAAAAGAAATGGGAAAACAATCCAAAAAAATCTAAGAAAAATTATACAATATTCTGAAGATGTTAGAAACCTATGGTAAAAAAATTAAAACCAAATTCTAAAGTTAAGGTCACTTTCTAAAGGAAAACCTATAAAGTGTCCAGGGAACATTCAGATGGCGATGGCTCTAAAAAGCGGATTCAAAACTAAACTTAGATTCGTCTAGAAATTCCAATAAAATTTCTGGGGAACCCCATGCATATCATCTAAAACATATCAAAAAATCAGCTCTAAATCATGAAGAATTAAAGAGAACAAAATTAAACAAAACAGATGAACAGTTATGTACACCAATGGATATTAGCACGAAAGAAACATCATAACTAAATCAAAAAAAATCTAAAAAATGCAAACTCGGCGCCTAAAATTTCTTAAGATAGTCAAGATCTTTAGAAAAAAATTTCATAATTTCTTGAACATTTTTACTATTTTTGACGTAATAAAAGCAAACAGGCCTCAAAACAGAAAAATAAAAAGAAAAAGGGAATGAAGAAAATCTCCAAATTAACAATCCTAAAATCATCCATAGGTGTTCATGATCCTAACCGCATGAGAATTTCTAATTATCTCATCCTAAATCCACGGGAAAGTGAAGGTTTACATACCTTGATCGGAGCTTCGAAACGGAGTATCTTCGGCTCTTTTCGTACTTCCGAAAGCTTCAAATTCGTTCAACAATATGCAAGGAAAGTGCTACAATCTTCGAATCGAACCGAAATCGCCTTGAATGAAGAATCACCACTTGATTTGCTCTCTTGAAAATTGATATGCTCTCTTCCAATCCAACTCCAATCAATCACCAACCTTGCTTCAAATGAGTTTCTAAACATTTATAGAGATGATTGGAATATTCTAGAAATGAAGCCCAAACCCAAAATAATAAAATCCATTTCCCTTGAAACTTTCTAGATTATTCATGTATCTTCCCTTGGAAATTTCTAGATTGTTCATGTATCTTCCCTTGGAAGTTTCCAACCAAAATAGCCTTCCAAATGCCTTGTTAAGTGGTTTGGATTAGTGACTTACATTTCAAGTAACCACTTTTACAAAGCAAATCATGAAATTATTGCTCAATTCAAAAATGTGCCAATGCCATTGTCTTTAAAATGCATTTTACAATCAAATTGGTATGTCATATGGCTTGTTTGTGACCTCTAACCCAAAATTTGATTTTTTTCCACCACTTTATTTGACTTATTCCCCTTTTTTAGGCCATTTTTATCACTTTTTGATACAAGCCTTTTTAACATCTCATGACCTCCCTACTAGCCTTAAAACATCATTCTAAGCAAGTTTGATGTTGAATATTTTTCCATTTGAAGCTTGGAAGTAGGAGATATGGCCTTATGCTTGAAATGACTTATAACCTCCAAATGTCCAAAATGCCCTTGGCTTGTCAAGATCATAAGTAGAGCTCCACAAATCAGATTGAGGCATACCATACCTTTCTAGAAATCTAAGATTATGAGGAACAACTTTCATGTTGGCCAAAAATCCATTAGATACTTGTATCTTGAATTATTCTGCTTGGAAGTTTGCCCTAAATCAGGGGATTTTACACTGAAACCCTAATTTAGAAACTTCTCTTCTTCTTGATTTCTTTTGATTTCTCCTTGGCACAACACCACATCCATATCCACATATCAAATTATGGATCCCCCATTCTTCAAACTGGCATTGATGTCCCTTCAATCAAGTATTTGACCTAGGGTTGACCCAGATGAAACCCTAATTGACTGTCTTCAACTGTAGTTCTTGTAATCACATCAATGACTTGTCTCACTCTAAAAATGACCCTCTAGGTCTTCCATGATGTCTATGTACATTCCATGCCCTCAATTCATAACCCACAATCTCTTTTATAGTCTTCAAACCCCCTCAAGATAGGAGAAAAACCCACTGATTGGTCCACTAACTTCTCAAGCTTCAATTCCTTTCTGATGACTTGCATAAACTTAAATTTTGAATAAGAACCTCTTGATAGGCTCATATAAATAAGAATGGCACTCGGTCCCTTGTTGGATGGCTTGCCCATGCTATGCTATGCAGATGAATGAATTATGTACATGACCTAATATGACCTAATATGCAAATGCTAAAGCTATGAAACATAAAATCAGGTGAAATAAGTTGGTCAAATTTTGGGGTGCAACAAGATGTTACCCGTGTTGACGGAGATTTTACTTGTGTTGACAGAGTTGTTACCCGTATTGATGGAGATGTTACCCGTGTTGACGGAGATGTTACCCGTGTTGAAGGAGATGTTACCCGTGTTGACGGAGATGTTACCCGTGTTGACGGAGATGTTACCCATGTTGACGGAGATGTTACCCGTGTTGACAGAGATGTTACCTGTGTTGACAGAGTTGTTACCCGTGTTAAGGGAGATATTACCCGTGTTGACGGAGTTGTTACCCGTATTGATGGAGTTGTTACCCGTGTTGTGGAAGATGTTACCCGTGTTAACGGAGATGTTACCCGTGTTGACGGAGATGTTACTCGTGTTGACGAAGATGTTACCCGTGTTGACGGAGATGTTACCCGTGTTGACGGAGTTGTTACCCGTGTTGACGGAGTTGTTACCGGTGTTTACGGAGATGTTACCCGTGTTGATGGAGATGTTACCTGTGTTGACAGAGATGTTACCCGTGTTGACGGAGATGTTACCCGTGTTGAAGGAGATGTTACCCGTGTTGACGGAGTTGTTACCTGTGTTGACAGAGTTGTTACCCGTGTTGACGAAGATGTTACCCGTGTTGACGGAGATGTTACCCGTGTTGACGGAGTTGTTACCCGTGTTGACAGAGATGTTACTCGTGTTGACGGAGATGTTACCCGTGTTGACGGAGTTGTTACCCGTGTTGACGGAGTTGTTACCTGTGTTGATAGAGTTATCACCCGTGTTGATGGAGTTGGTCCCGTGGAGTTGTTCGTTCAAGTCTTCGGATGCCAGATTAGCACTTTTATTTAGTGGTTCGCCTGTTTCTTCGGAAAAGATGTCATGTTCGCGCTTTATGTAGTGCTTTGTTCGTCCCTTCGGAGATGTTACCCGTGTTGACGGAGATGTTATCTGTGTTGACAGAGTTGTTACCCGTGTTGACGGAGATGTTACCCGTGTTGACGGAGATGTTACCTGTAACTCCCATTTTAATTATTTAGTCATTTTATTATTATTTTAAATATTATATGTTGATGTGCCCTTTGGTAGGGTGTATTTGATGATGTTTGGTGGGTGTTCCTGAGATGGGAGGATCATTGGTGGTAATTTGGTGAGTTTATAATAATATAAGAAATAGTAGTAATATTGGTGGTGGTATTATTATTATTATTATTATTATTATTATTATTATTATTATTATTATTATTATTATTATTATTATTATTATTATTATTATTATTATTATTATTATTATTATTATTATTATTATTATTATTATATTTATGATTATTATTAATATTTGTAGTAATATTATTAATATGGAGAATATAATATTATTATTAATATAGTTATTATATTATTATGATTTTTGGTGTGAATATGATAATATAATGAATAATAGTAATATTGGTGGGGGTATTATTATTATTATTATATATTATTATATTTATTAGTATTATTAATATTATTATTATTTTGGTGAGATAATAATATTATTACTATTATTATTATTATTATTATTATTATTATAATTTTGGTGAGATAATAATAATATTATTATTATTATTATTATTATTACTATTATTAATAGTATTATTATGATTAGTATTATTAATATTAGTAATATTATATTAGTATTATTAATATTAATATTATTTTATTATTAGTATTAATATAATTGTTATTATTATCATTAGTATTATTATTATTATAATTATAATTATTGTTGGGTGTATTACTATTATTATTACTATGTTGAATATTACTATAATATTACAATAGTATTATATTATTAGTATTATTATTATTATTATTATTATAATGATTATTATGATTATTATTATTAGAATTATTATTGGGAATATTAGTGGTTGGAATAAGTAAAATAAGAAGTGGAAGGGTTATGGGGAAGTTAGAATGGAAATATGAAAAGGCACGATAGAAACCGTGAGAAGGGAAATTGGGAGAATAGAGAAGAGCGAAGAACAAAGAGAAAGGGAAAAGGCTAGGGATGAAGAATCTTGGAGGAATTTATCACCGATCAGAATAATTATCCAGGTAAGGGGGGAGAAACTTGATTGGGATGGTATATATACATGTATAGAGTAGAGGGGATTCCTTAACCCCGTAGGAAAATGTCGATCTATGAAGTTTTATATTGGCATGCTTGTTATTGTTGTTGCTAATGATAAATTGATGCTTGATATTAATGAATTGTTGATTGGTATTGGTGAATTTGGTATATATATATTATGGTGATATTAGTGAGATTATATGTTGTTACTGCAGTGTTGATAGTAACTATGAATAGAGTTTTGGTGAGATTTTGTGTTGTTATTGTAGCGTTGGTAATGACCATGATTATAAATTTGGGAAAATTATGTGTTGTTCCCTGTGATGTTGTTAGTGACTCTGGTTAGGACCTTGGTGAGATTCAGAGTAACTCTGAAGTGTAGGTAATGTACCGTAATGTTGGTTCTAGAGTAGGAAGTATATGATAATTGGTAAGTATAATGGTGTGTTTGTGTTTGATGATAACTAGTAATTGATAGCGATGGAGTATAGGTCAATGTTGATGAATTGTTGTTTTTGGTTAATTTGGCGCATAGGTCGGGTTTAAGGTTTTTAGGGAGATTCTGTGTGACCTTTTAAGGCATCGGTAGAATGTTTAAGCAATGACTTTGGGAATAAGATTTAGGAACCGATTTAGCTACGGTAATGTACAAGGCTGGTACTAGAGTAGGCTGAGAATTTGAGTTGAGATGATAAGTTTGATTTGGCCTAGAATAGTACTGCAGAACTGTGGGGAAGTTGGTGAATCGCAGCATTCGCTGGGCTTCGCCTGGCGAGTGTTGGCGAAGCTTCGCCTAGCGAATGCCAGCGAGCGTAGCAGAACCAGAATGTGACTTTGGTGATGTTTGGCCTTGAGCATTGGTCTGGGGTGATCTTTCTGGCCTTGATGCATTGTAAGGATGATGAGTGTGGGATCTAACCTGTGTACTGGGTGTTAGTACTCATTTCCCTTAATATTGTTGGTGGACAATTAGTTAACGTATATGTATGTAGTGATCAGTAGGATCGTGTGTTCCCGGGTGTTGGGATGTGGTTATATATGGTGTTATAGTATGAATTTGTTTACTATCTGATTGATTTATATGGTGTTGGTGTAATATATCTACACATATATGCATTGATGTATGATGATATGATCAGGAGGATCGTGTGCACTTAGTGTGCCTAATTATGATAGTTATGCATTGGTGTGTGCATATCATGGTGTTTTGGTGGGATGAATCATGTCTCAGGAGGAGCGTAAGTGATTCATCCGTACTCTTTTGTGGAGAATGGTGGGGGATAGATCATGTCTCAGGAGGAGTGTAAGTGATCTATCCAGGTTCGATTGAATGAACCAATGAGTCGGTACCGCATGCATGGTGTTGAGTTGCATATTTGCATTATAATATGTTATATTGTAATTTGAACAGTAGGTTCATTATATGGAGTTGTTGGGGTGAATATTGGTGTGTTGGTGTGTTTTACTACCTTGTTTACATGTATTACATTACGAATATATTTTTGATCATGTTTTCTCACCCCTTGGTTGTTGTTGTGTCTGTGCTTCTCCGGAAGTACAGATAATCCAGGTACTTAGATAGCTTGGATGGTGGTGTGCCAGTCGAGTCTAGGATGCTCTGATACGTAACACGGGATATGGGTGTTTTAATTATTTTATGTCAAACTTGTTGTAATCCTGTGACGTATCACTTTTTTTGTGAATTATAATAATAAAGATTTTATGAAATTTGGCAGATGGCCGAGAATGTTGGAATAATGTTTTCCGCTGTATTATTTTTGAGAATAATTAATAAAGTATTTTTATAAAAATTTGGTGATGTGATATCCCACTATTTTGGTGAAAACTCTGATGTTTATTTTTAATGTTTATATTTTATTTAATTTGGGAAGTGGGGTGTTACATTACACGTGTTGACGGAGATGTTACCCGTGTTGACGGAGATGTTACCTGTGTTGACAGAGATGTTACCCGTGTTGACGGAGATGTTACTCGTGTTGGCGGAGATGTTACCCGTGTTGACGGAGATGTTACCCATGTTGACGAAGATGTTACCCGTGTTAACGGAGATGTTACCCGTGTTGACGAAGATGTTACCCATGTTGATGGAGTTGTTACCCGTGTTGGCGGAGATGGTACCCGTGTTGACGGAGATGTTACCCGTGTTGACGGAGATGTCACCCGTGTTGACGGAGATGTTACCCGTGTTGACGGAGATGTTACCCGTGTTGAAGGAAATGTTACCCGTGTTGACGGAGATGTTACCCATGTTGACGGAGATGTTACCCGTGTTGACGGAGATGTTACCCGTGTTGACGGAGATGTTACCTGTGTTGACAGAATTGTTACCCGTGTTGACGGAGATATTACCCGTGTTGACGGAGTTGTTACCCGTATTGATGGAGATGTTACCCGTGTTGACGGAGATGTTACCCGTGTTGACGGAGATGTTACCCGTGTTGACAGAGATGTTACCCGTGTTGACGGAGATGTTACCCGTGTTGACGGAGATGTTACCCGTGTTGACTGAGTTGTTACCCGTGTTGACAGAGTTGTTACCGGTGTTTACGGAGATGTTACCCGTGTTGACGGAGATGTTACCTGTGTTGACAGAGATGTTACCCGTGTTGACGGAGATGTTACCCGTGTTGAAGGAGATGTTACTCGTGTTGACGGAGGTTTTACCTGTGTTGACAGAGTTGTTACCCGTGTTGACGGAGATGTTACCCGTGTTGACGGAGATGTTACCCGTGTTGACGGAGTTGTTACACGTGTTGATAGAGATGTTACTCGTGTTGACGGAGATGTTACCCGTGTTGACGGAGTTATTACCCGTGTTGACGAAGTCGTTACCTATGTTGATAGAGTTATCACCCGTGTTGATGGAGTTGGTCATGTGGAGTTGTTCGTTCAAGTCTTCGGATACCAGATTAGCACTTTTATTTAGTGGTTCGCCTGTTTCTTCGGAAAATGATGTCAAGTTCGCGCTTTACGTAGTGCTTTGTTCGTCCCTTCGGAGATGTTACCCATGTTGACGGAGATGTTATATGTGCTGACAGAGTTGTTACCCGTGTTGACGGAGATGTTACCTGTGTTGACGGAGATGTTACCCGTGTTGACGGAGATGTTACCCGTGTTGACGGAGATGTTACCTGTGTTGACAGAGATGTTACCCGTGTTGACGGAGATGTTACCCGTGTTGACGAAGATGTTACCCGTGTTGACGGAGATGTTACCCATGTTGACGGAGATGTTACCCGTGTTGACGGAGATGTTACGCGTGTTGACGGATTTGTTACCCGTGTTGACGGAGATGTTACCTGTGTTGACGGAGATGTTACCCGTGTTGACGGAGATGTTACCCGTGTTGACAGAGATGTTACCCGTGTTGACGGAGATTTTTACCCGTGTTGACGGAGATTTTACCCGTGTTGACGGGGATTTTTACCCGTGTTGACGGAGATTTTTACCCGTGTTGACGAAGATTTTACCCGTGTTGACGGAGATGTTACCCGTGTTGACGGAAATGTTACCCGTGTTGACGGAGATGTTACCCGTGTTGACGGGGATGTTACCCGTGTTGACGGAGATGTTACGCGTGTTGACGAAGATGGTACCCGTGTTGACGGAGATGTTACCCGTGTTGACGGAGATGTTACCCGTGTTGATAGAGTTGTTACCTGTGTTGACAGAGTTGTTACCCGTGTTGACGAAGATGTTATCCATGTTGATAGAGATGTTACCCGTGTTGACGGAGTTGTTACCCGTGTTGACAGAGATGTTACCCGTGTTGACGGAGATGTTACCCGTGTTGACGGAGTTGTTACCCGTGTTGACGGAGTTGTTACCTGTGTTGATAGAGTTATCACCCGTGTTGATGGAGTTGGTCCCGTGGAGTTGTTCGTTCAAGTCTTCGGATGCCAGATTAGCACTTTTATTTAGTGGTTCGCCTGTTTCTTCGGAAAAAGATGTCAAGTTCGCGCTTTACGTAGTGCTTTGTTCGTCCCTTCGGAGATAGAAAGTCAAGAATGGTATTTTGATGCGGTCTTGTGGCTCGGTGCCCGCTTATTGTAGCGTATATTTGAAGATTGATTGTTGTTGATCTAATATGTGAATTCAATGCCTGTGGTGTCACACAGGTGGTTGATGTTGAAATCAGGTTCTGTATCAGATGATTGATCAGTTGTTGCCATGACAACCTGATTTAATTGTATGGATTTTGTTCCCCAAGCAGTTTGTGCAGTTTATTTCTTCGGTTAGAAAATTTCCGAGTTCTTTGATATTCAACCGTCTTCTACCTCGATTGTTTGAAAGTCATTCGCTTTTCACCCAGTCGGGTCCGAGGCGCTTGAATAGGGGCAGCTGTTGCACCCCAAAATTTGCCTAACCTTTTTCTTACTTGGTTTATGTTTCATTGCATTAGCATATCATTGATCTAGCATTTGCATAGCATAGTTTTATTCATTTAGCAGGGGATCAAGTGTGGTTTATATCAAGAGGAGCCTATCTAGAGGTTTTATTCAAGCTTGAGAAGGTCACCAAAGTCATCAGGAAATGGTTTGTGTTCTCGAGAAGTTTGGATGCTTGTATGTGGTTCATCTTCTAACTTGGGAACCAATTGAAGACCATCAGGGGGTTGTGAAGCCTTGATTATGGATAGAGTATGTGGATAGAGCTCATTGGAGGCCTTGAAGGTCATGGTGGAGCTCAGTCAAGTCATTTTGCCAAGTGCAAGCAGCCACAGTTGAAGGTGTTGTAGTTAGGGTTTTTATCTGGTCAACCCTAAGTCAACTGTACAATTAAAGGAGGTTAAGACTCAATTCTAAGTCATGGTGATCATGGGATGTTGTGTTGAGGCATTTGAGATGCTATTCCAAGATCAATCAAGGAGAATCCAAGGGGTGAGGAGTTGCTAAATTATGGTTCTCAGTGTAAAATCCCCTATTTAGTGCCTAACTTCAAGACTACCTAGCTCAAGTTGTGGTATTCATCTCATCTTGGCATCCACATGAATGTTGTAGAGCATCTTCATACCTTTAATTTGAGTACTAGAGGTCCTCCATTGGATTTGTAGAACTCAAGTTACAAGCTTTGCAAGGCGGGGGTATTTTGGGAAACTTTGATTACAGGTCATAAAATTACAGGTCAAGTTTACCACTTTGCATAACTCAAATGGAATTTTTTCCAACACAAAAGTTGCTCCAAATGGGTTCATTTGGTCAACTAGACCTCAAGTTATCAATGGGCTAGCTCGTGGTTGAAGATTGGTGAAGGAGATTTTGTGAAAGGCATGTGAAAATCCAAGTTTGTGATCTTGCCAAAATTTAATCAAATATGGTCATATTTGTGCTCATTTTGAATGGAAAACATATTTTAAGATCATTGGTGACAAAATCAATTGCATCTGAGACATATTTCGTGGGGTATTTCTAGCTTTCTTCATGTTTAAGTAACATAATGGATTATGGCCATTGAGATTCAAATAAGGGGAGATTATGAGCCATTGATCTTCCTTACACTACAAGGAATGAGATTGAATCATTTATAAGGGAAATCAGCCATGTATTCATCCACTTCCATGGGCTTCCATAAGCATGAAATGTGAAAATCCAATTTGATAATCAAGCCACAATTGGGCCCCAAATTTTCCACAAACATCTTCTATAAGTATTATAGAGCAAGTCTATCATTTTTTTGGTTGATTTTGGTGAAGAAACAGAGCCCTAGCAAGTTGAAAAAGAGAGCTTCCAAGTGAAATACGATTTCCCAATTCCACATCAATTCAATCTATTTCAAGGATTCAAACACCTTCATCCATCATCTTGGAGTGATTCTGCACCAATTTCCTGATGAATTCGTGGCTGGTTGAGGTTCTACATCTCCAATTTCAGAGGTATACACAAATCAAGATACCTCACTAATTATGCATCTTTATACCACCATTGTTGTACCATTACATTCCCCTTGATGTAAATTTGGATTCTGGTAACAATTGAGGCGTTTTCATGAAGATTTTGTATTCTTGAACTTTCTTGGAATAAGCACGGGTTTGGAGTTCTAGAGGGTTTCAACTTAATTCACTACCATATTTGTATTCTACGTGAAATTTGGAGCATCTTTGGTTCAGAAAGTATTGCGTTTGGTGAAGTATTAAGCGAGATAGGATTTGGGAGAGACGAACGGTGTAACTCCGGCCACCCTCACCACGACTGCGCTGGTTTTCCCTCTTCTTTTTCATTCAAATGAAGAAGATAATGTCCTTGCCTTTGGATCACTTAGAAACAATTGACTCAGTACACACATCCAACGCGCGTGAAGCAGCCACCTCACCCCCTCCATGAAACACCTCGTTTCATTAACTTTGCTGAGTGTGTTTAACTCTGTTGCTATTCACACCCATTTACCAAGCCCAACCCAATTTACAACTGTTTCCTTGTGCTATTTACCACGCAAGTTATTTATTTTTCAATGGTTTTTCTCATTTTTCTTTATTTCTTGCCTGCTAGCTTTAATTCTCATAAAAATAGAAAAATTGCACATTAATTCTTGTTATTTTTACATGATATTCTTGGGTATGTTTAGAGATTTTAGGAATTGGAATTTCATTTTTAGGATTTATTTTCATTTTATTATGATTTTTCCCATTTTAATTGTCATTAAAATTGTGAAATTGTACCTTTCTTCTTGTAGAATTTCATTGAGGTACCAAAACAAAATATTTTTGCCTAATCTTTGTAGGATCATTTTATACATCTTTAGGGATTTAGGGGTATTTTTCTCTGGATTTTATAGTACCATTTTCATTGGTTTTGGATACCATCTTGTGTATGCTCTAGATTGCCTTTGTTTTGGGATACCCTTGAATGTTTTCCCTCTGTTTAGGCACTTCCTTATGGATTATTTTTCTACCCTTTGAACCTATAATTGATAACACTTTTCAGGTCCATAGAGATTTTATTTGGCATTTTTAGATGCATTTTACTATTTTTTCCTTATTTTGCAAGTTGACTTATAATTTGGCACTTTCACTTGGACACTTGTATTATTTTGGCTCCAAAAGCCTTGTATTGCTTGTGATATGGATATTATAGTGATTTCTTAATGTTGTGGACTCATTATAGGTCTTGTGGACCAATTTGTGGATGTTTATATTATGTGTAGCATTCCCATTTACCTTTATATTTCAATGCTTAAACTTTGTGCTTTCAAATGTCATTACATAAGCATCTTTTGCACATTTCTCTTGGTTCCTTGCCATTTTCATTTTGATATTTATTTGTGGCTTAGGTTTTATGATTAGAATATGCCACTCTCTGTCCAATGACCTTGGTGTGTCATTTAAGGAAGTTTTAGGTCCCTCCTTTGGAGGTCTCTAAGGCATGCCTAAAGTGGTGAATCCTTGAGGACTTCTTTTAGATGTTGTTTGTGATTTGATCTTGTTGAATTTCTTCCCCTCTTCCCTTGGAATTTATTCATACTTTGGATTGAGGTTGAGATGAGCTTCTGGAGGCTCCTTCCCCACACATATTTCCTCCCTCACTTGCATTGCATCCTTTCCTTCCATGTTTGCATTCTTATGCTTGTTTTCTTCTTCTTCTTTTGTCTTCCTTCCCTTAGGATTTCCATTCCTTCTTGTTCAAGTTGGAATGTCATAGACATTAGGGTCCTAACCATGCATGATAACATTAGGTAGTTCCCTCCTAACCTCAACCATAGGATGAACTTTGCATGACAACTTTAGGATTGGATTAGTTCCCCTTTAGTGCGTCCTTTCGCTTCTCATCTTCAAACATTCTTAAAACACTTAATAAAGGATTAACGCGTGTTGTATGCTACGAGCCTTAAGCACTTGAGAAAGGGTTGTTGGAGATCTTCTTTTCAACAGCTTGGGTGTTTAGTATGGTACCCTTTGGGTGACATGCGACGCATTCACTCTTAAGTCCAAGTCTTTAGTGCAATATGAGTTACAAACAAAACTCAAAACACTTCTTCTTTAAAAGACTTCCAAAACAAAGATCAAACTCTTTTTGTCCTCTTGGACCTTTAATCCTTGGAAACCATTTTCATAAGGAGAGTTTTGTTAACTCTCGGTTCTACCGCAAACGGTAAACGCCTAAGTCTCCAAAGGTCGAGCTGCATACACCAAACTGCTAGAACCGTTTGTTAACCCTACTCGGGTAAAGCATTTGAACCAAACCTGTGGTCTTGTTATCCCAAACTACATTTTCTCTGATCTTTCACGCCGTGTGAAAGTACGTAGGCACAAGATGCGATATCTCGGCGAGCAACCTCCCCCGTAACCCGTAGTTAGGCGAACTACGTTGACTCTGATTTCTCGTTCCAGACGGGAATACGTAGGCATAGAACTGTTGTGTTCTGCTGAGTCATTTTCTTTTCTTTTCAGACCAGACTTTTAGCGTAGATAGTTAAATCAACCCGTCAGATAAACACAACAAGCGTGGATCCCATCGAGTACGATGGACGTGAGGGGTGCTAATACCTTCCCCTTGCGTAACCGACTCCCAAATCCAGACATGGTTGCGATGACCTTGTCTTATACCTTTTCGTCAGGTTTTTTCCGATCGTTTCCTTTCTCTTTCTGTGGGATAAATAACGAAAGGTGGCGACTCTTTTGTTTTGCCGGCACCTTATTTTCGCGGTAGCGACAACCATGCTACACTGGACCCACACGTTTTTTGTTTCTTTTTATTTTCTGATGGGCTGGGTGTGCTATTGGCACCCTCCCTCTTGCGGGCCTTTGCATTTTGAACGTTTCTGGGTTGCTATTGGCACCCCCAACCCTTTGTTTTATTTATTTCTTTTTCTTTTATTTTTATTTTATGCTGTTTAGATTTAATTTATTTTAAAATACTTCCAAGTGTGGTAAAATTCCAAAAAAATATGTTTTAGAATCTTTGAGATGTCCTCTTATTTTTAGAAATTCTTATTTTATTTTATGATTTATTTTTCAATTAAAGATGGGATTTAACTTTGGAAGTGTTTTATTTAACTTAAATCTTGACATGTTTTGTTATTGAATTTGTTTCTCTCATTTCCTTTTGATCCAATGAATAAAACTCAATTCTCATATCAATGATGAGTTGAAGAATTTTTTAGGACCATTTTGCCCCTGGTTGGTTGTGTAACAGCCCAATTTTTCAATAATTAATTATTCGTATTAAATAATTGATTTATTTGGATGATTTTAATTATTGGAATTATTGGTAGATATTTGATAGGAGAATGTATGGAAGGAAATAGAATGGAAGGAATATAAGGAAAAGTGGAAAGAATGGAAAAGATAGAAACATAAGAGAAAAGAAGAGAAAGAAAGAGGAAGAGGAGAAAAGAGAAGGAGAAGAAGGAAAAGCTTGGAATCATCAAGAATAACTACTAGCTTTCGATTTAATCAAGGTAAGGGTGTGAAATGTTGTTATTCTATCAATGTTTATGATTATGTATGATTGGTTTGGATTATTTGGATGTTTTCTCCATTTTCCATTCTAGGGCATATATGAGTTTAATCGATAAAATCAAGGTTTTAACGGTTGGAATCGAGAACAAAGTGTGTAGTTTAGTCGAGGAATGTTAGACTAAAACTATAGG
This sequence comes from Lathyrus sativus, assembly GCA_963859935.3. Taxonomy (NCBI): domain Eukaryota; kingdom Viridiplantae; phylum Streptophyta; class Magnoliopsida; order Fabales; family Fabaceae; genus Lathyrus; species Lathyrus sativus. Next base: position 203,247,713 of record OZ012741.1, read on the forward strand.
AACTGATTTGGTGAGAATCAGTTGATTTTGTGAAGAGTTGAGGATTGATGACAGTGAGAGTTTTTGAGTTCGCAGACGTTCGCTAGCACCTTCGCTAGGCGAACAGGTCGCGAGTGTTCGCTAGCAACTCGCTAGGCGAGCAAGGTAGCGAGAGGTCCTAGACTTTGACAAAATGCATTAGATATGGTTCGCTAGTAGCTTCTATTTGCCTTCGCGAGCTTGTTCGCTAGGCGAACAGATAGCGAGCATTCGCTAGGGACTCACTAGGCGAGCAAGCCAGCGAGCGTGACAACATTTCATTTTCTTTGTGATTCCATCCGATGTTGATTGTTTGGTTCGATTATGTTTGATCCTTATCGGAATGAATAGTTGTGTGATATGTTGTGGGTAGCCGTATGGCGTGAATCCTAGATTGTGGGATCAATTATGAAATGTGGTCTTTTGACAATATATGCATTGTTTAAATTGATTAAAAGTGCATGATGATTGTGATGAAGTTCATTGTCGTTGGCACGATGTTATTAATAATGCATGAGAACATATTGTGAATATGTGTACATTGCTTGTAATTGTATGTGAATATGTGTGCATTGCTTGATGATATGGTGATGAGGATTTAAAGTATGAATACTTTGATTATGTGAAATATGTTGTGTGTGCAATCATGTTATAATTCTTATGTGATGAATTATTGAGAATGCATGAGATTAAGATGCGAGAACGGTCTTAAGTGCATTTGGTTATTGATTGCATATGCATCATTTAGTCAAGAGGAAATGTTTGCTAGTTTCGTGGAGACTAGTAACTTGTCCCAAGCCTAGAAGAGTGGGTTTGAAAGCTTAGAGGACGGGCTTTTGTTGTTATCGGTCTAGAAGAGTGGACCCGGTTTAAGTGTAAAAACCGAAAAATGATAACAGGTGTTGGTACCACATGGCATGAGTTGCATTGAGTTGTGTTGGGTCACATAGCATATATATCATTGTTATATGAATTATGCTTGTGTGTGGATTGTTGAGTTGAGAACTATGGATATGTGCATGATGAAACATGATTTGTGATTATCCATGTGTGTTTATACATGTTGTGAAATGTATGATGAGTTATGAATGAATTGTGGTGAGAATTGCGGAGTATGTGTATTCTATGCTTGTGTATATAATTATATGCATTGATTATTAATGATAATATTTCTCACCCTTCTGCTGTTTTATATGCTCTATGAGGCATTGCAGATTAGCTTTGATGGAGGTCTTTTGTGAAGTATAGCTTCATTCTTTTGGTCGGTTATGCTCTGATATGTAGCACCGGGTAGTTAGGATTGTATAGTATTCTTTTGGGATACATTTCGTATATGTATCTGATGGTAAATGTTTATGTAAACATGATGATGTGATGAAACAACTGAATGATATGTATTTATATGATTACATGTTTTAAGTGATCCAATGTTTAGATTTTCCGCTTTAATTCTAAATATTGCAATGTGGGTGTAAGGACTAAGTTCCTCTGTTGAGCTACCCCACTGTTACATGTCTTTTATAGAGCAGGTGTTGTATGTTATTTTGTGCATGATGTGGCATACTTGTTTTATACCATGTTTCAAATTTACTCTGATGAAATTTTATATATGTGATTTATTTGTTTATTTGGGGGTATAGAAGGGGGTGTTACAGGTTGACTTTTGATGCCCTTCATTTGACCCTAAACAATCTTCCTTCACAATGGAGCACCTTTGTGAATCAATTTCTATGGTGATGTTGTGAAGTGATTTTGATTGCAATCTTTTGGCCTCTGGTTGCCAACATATTTATGAGCCTCTTGCATTTCATTTGATAATTTTTGAATCATTTTCCTATTTTTTGAGTAACTTGCAATTCACGTTACCCAAAGGGAAGTTCATGTATACCTCTTGACCTAGTTTGACTTGGATATGACATTTTTGGATCCTTTGAGCTCTCAATTCCTATTGACTCATGTTGCTAACATGCTAAGGATGATGCTTGCTCATTTTTAGGTCATTATATTGTTTTTTGCTTGTTCATTTGATTGCTTTCTTTTGAGTTTCCAATTAGGGTTTCATTGTGAAACAAGCTTGCTTTCCTTTGGGAATTTGCTTGCATTTCCTTGTGGATTACTTTCTTTTTCTTTTGAGAACTTTTATTTCATGTCCCTTGCTGTCCAATGACTTTGGAATCACAATTGAGGTAGCTTGGTCCCTCCTTTGGAGGTACTTGAAGCATGCTTAGGAAGGATGAATCCATGAGGACTTCTTTGTGCTTTCTTATGCACTTTTCTTGTGATGCTTATCGTTGAGTGCCATTATGGGTTCCTTGTTGTCCTCATATTGCCTCCCATCCTCACTTTGATTTAGGTTTTCCTTGCCTTTCATTTGTATTTGTTTTGGCATTATGGTTGATGTTGTTTGGTTTAGGCAATTTCATCCCATTTTTGATGCACTTGTGTGTTTCTTTTGATGCATTTCTTGTTCTTTTCATTTCTTGCATTTGTCATATTGTTGCTTGAGGTTGAGATGAGCTTGTGGAGGTTACTTCCCCACACCAATTTCCTCCCTCGTTTGCATTCCATGTTTGCATTCTTGTATGTTTATGTTGTTTCCTATTGTTTCTTGTTCCTTTGTTGCTTCTTTCCCTTAGGACCTCTAATCTCTTTTGTTCAAGAGATATTATGATAGACATTAGGATCTTAACCATGTATGATAACATTAGGTAGCACTCCTTTATCTCAACCTTAGGATCACCATTGCATGACAACTTTAGGTTTTGATTTAGTCCCCCTTTTAGTGTCCTTTCTCTTCTCATCTCAAAACAACCATAAAACACTTAATAAAGGTTCATGAGTATTGTACGTTACGAGCCTTAAGCACTTGGGAAAGGGTTGTTGAGGATTTTCTCTTCAATGGCTTGAATGTTTAGTATAGCACCCTTTGGGTGATATGCGACGCATTCACTCCTAAGTCATAGTCTCTAGTGCGATATGAATTGCAAATCATTCAAAAAACACTTCTTTAAAAAACACAAAAACAAATATTCAAACTTCTTTTTTCCCTTTGGGGCCTTTAATCTTGGAAAATCATTTTCATAAGGAGAGTTTTGTTAACTCTTGGTTCTATCACAAACGGTAACGCCTAAGTCTCCAATGGTCGAGCTGCATACACCAAACTACTAGAACTGATTGTTAACCCTACTCAGGTAAAACAGTTGAACAAACTTGTGTTCCCTTTTAACCCGAACTACGTTTGCTCTGATCTTTCATACTAAATGAAAGTACGTAGGCACAAGACGCGATGTCTTGGCGAACAACCTTCCCCCTTTTCACCCGTAGTTAGCCGAGCTACGTTGACTCTGACTTCTCATTTCAGATGAGATACGTAGGCACAAAGAGTTGTTGCTTTGCTGAGTCACTTCTTTTTCTTTTGTCCTTCAGCCAGTAGTTAGATAGTTTCAATCACCCTTTTAGATAGACAACAAGCGTGGATCCCGTGGAGTACGACGGACGTGAGCGGTGCTAATACCTTCCCCTTGCGTAACCGACTCCCGAACCCGAGATTTGGTTGCGATGATCGATCTTATCCCTCTTTTCGTTAGGTTTTCTCTGAGAGTTTCCTTTCCTTCTCTTGGAATAAATAACGCACGGTGGCGACTCTTCTGTCATTGTCGACCTCGATTTTCGCAATAGCGACACCGATGTTGGAAGAGTACGCCTATTATATGGGAGTTCCCATGAAGGATCAAAAACCTTATACTGGATTGGAGAAGTTACCTTCACCAAAAGAAATTGCAGATGCTCTTCACCTTGAAGCGTCCGAAATCAAAGCCCACCGTGCAACCAAGAAAGGGGTGGCAGGTTTTCATTCAGATTTCTTAGTCAAGAAAGCTACTTATCTCGCCAAAGAAAGGAGTATGGATGCCTTTGAAGCAGTACTAGCTCTGATAATCTATGGACTAGTATTGTTTCCCAAGGTAGAGGAGTTCGTCAATTTCCCTTCCATCATCATATTTTTAAGTGGCAACCTCATGCCTACCTTGTTAGGAGATGCGTATCATTCAATTCATCACCGTACACTTCAAGGAAAATGAGCTTTCCTCTGTTATGCACCCTTGTTATACAAATGGTTTGTTAATCATTTTCCGAGAATCGATGCTTTCAAAGAGATCCTAATGGATGGAGATGGTCTTAAAGGATAATCTCTTTGACTCAAGTAGATATTCATTGGTATGATCCCACATACGACCAAGGAGTCTATTTTGACCATTGTGGAAGTTTCCAAAATATACCACTTATTGGAATACAAGGAGGAATTAATTACAATCCAGCCTTAGATCGACGACAGTTTGGCTTTCCGATGAAAGATAAGCCTAACAATTTGCTTCTATCCAGTTTCTTTCATCTCAACACAGAGGTAGCCGAAGGTGTGAGAAATAGTACAATAGATGCTTGGGAGAACATCCATAAAAATATGAAAGATCTAGGGAAATGAAATTGCATAGCTTTGGATCCATTCAATCAGTGGGTCCAATCTCGAGCAAAAGACTTGAAGATGCCATATCTCCTAGAAAAGAACACGCAGATCGTCATCGTGTCGTCATCCTCTACCATTCTTATTGAGAAAATAGAAGAATACCAAGAGCTTCTTGCAAGAGCACAACTTAAGAGAGACACTTGGGAAGGAAAGTACCATTCACTTTTCTTCGAAACAACAAGGCTCGCCCGAGAGGTGAAAGAAAAGGATGAGTTGATAGATTTGCTCGAGCGACGAGTAATCGATGGGGAAACAAAAAGGGAGAATTTATTTTTCTCTAGCATCAAACCGACTCAAAGTAATCATGAATACTCCAATATCCCTCCTACCTCCGGAGCTTGGAAAGGGATAGTGGATAAATTGGTAATGGAGAATGCAATCTTGAAGAAGTTGAAGAGGCCTCGCGTCTGAAGTCATTAGTTTAGGCTGTGAAACCTAGTCTCTTGATGTAATTTAAACTTCTTGTATTGTATCTCGAAAGCTGCAACTTTTACCAATAATGAATGAAATGAGGGTTTGACACAAATTGATCTTCTGAGTTTTGTAAAATCAGTCGCATTTGTATTGCATCTTTGCATTTACTAACCACTCAAGGAAATTCAATTTTTTGCAGACATCAACATGGTACGGCGAGGTGGACTCCCATTCCCAGAGTTGAAGTTGTACAACCTCAAGATTTTGGCAGGCCTCATTAGAGATCCCACCGCTTTCACCAAAAAGTATGGAGATCTTTTACCATTAATTAACACTCAGATTGATGGATGCATGATGCATGCCCTCGTTGAGTTTTACAGCCCAGTGTACCATTGTTTCATCTTCCAGGATTTCCAGTTACTTCTGACCATTGAAGAATACATGGCTTACCTAAAGCTTCCGTTTTTCTTTCAAGGCTCCCCATGGGAAACCAAAGAGAAGAGATTTTGCTAGGGCGCTACACCTTAGGCCAGAAGATTTACCTACTATGAGAGCAAATGGTGGCTTCTATGGAATGGAGGCAAAACCACTTATGGAGATGGTAGAATTTCACCATGAGAATAGGAACTGGGGAATTTTCGAGGAAATCTTAGCATTTGTGATATACAGCCTGTACCTTTTCCCATGTGGTGGTGAATTTATCAGCGAAGAAGCTATTCGGCTCTTCATCGACCAAAACCCAATGAACACATTGCTAGCGAATACTTATCTTGTCATCCACCGCCATACATTATATGATCTCGGATAGTTCACATGCTGTACTGCATTGCTCAGCAGGTGGTTCACCTCCCACTTGCCCAAAACTCACGTTCTATGGAACCTCAACTCCAAAGAAGATTGGATGGCAAGATTAATAATTCTCAGCCACTATGACATTAATTGGTAGGATCTCCAGATTGGGGGTATATCCATGATTCATAGCTGTGGGGACATCCCCAAGATACCTCTCATTGGTACAAAGGGGGTTATTAGTTACAGTCCAATCCTTGCTCGACGCCAGCTTGGTTATACAACCAGGCCAGGGTCAGAACCAGAACTGCTAAGAGCTCGTTTTTGCAAAAGGATAGCAACCAAGAACTAAAGTCTCAAGCTAGCTACGCTTGGAGGCATCCTTACATACAAGGAATGACCGCCATAGAGAATATAAGTTATCTACCTACTAGAGCTTATTTGCTTTGGTCAAAGGAGAGGGCTTTGGCAATATTCTACTCTTGTGACTATGAGATCACAATGGAGCCAGAAGTTCCCATGATTAGGGAGGAGATGAGGTACACCGTAGTCAAAACTCAGAGAGAGAATGAAGATTTGTGGGAAATCATTCGCCATCATCGAGCCCGACCCAAAGAAGGAGAAGGATCATCTTGTTAGAATGATCAACGCTTTACCATTTCCTACTTTCCCTAAAAAGGATTGTAATCCTATGTTGCATTTATTTTTGTCGCATTTACTTTTGTTGTAAGAAAGGTCTTTCTTTTTTAGCAAGGGCCATCCATTGTAATAGATCTTGAATTATCAATGAAAAGTTGCTTTTTAAAGCACGTTGTTCCTAATTTTTGTTTGTAAACAGAATTTGCTTCTTCCTTGAATGGTTGGTTTTTGCATTTGCATTTACACTTGCATCTCATCCTGCATTGGTCTTGCATTGGGTTCCGCAGCTCATCTATTGTTCTTGTCCGCCAGAGAGAGGAGGGTTACGCTGAGTTCTCACAGATATAATACCCGGGCCCAAGCTCAGAGAAGGATGGCAGACAACGATCAGAGGATTGAACAAATGGATAACGATATTAAAAGGATTAAAGACAATGTCAGTCAGATCTTGGAGGTCCTTAATGTGATCAAAGCGAAGATGGACATGCAAGTTACAGTGGTTTCCGAAGTCACTACAGCAGCAACAAGCCTTGCAACCGCTCCAATTATGATAACTGAATTCCCATTTGGCATATCTAGGGATTTTTTTACCACCAATCAACAATCCTCGACTGTCCAGCTTTCAACCACAAGTTGATCCAATGGCGAAAAATCCTATATTTACTCAGGCAGGAGGGTCAGCTCATGTTCGACCTATTTTTAACCACCAACCAATCTTCGACATACCAGATGGTTCTGAAGTGGAAGTGAAGGTGAGATAATACTTAGAAAGGGGGGGGGGGATTGAATAAGTATGGAAAATTAAGACTTGAAAATAATCACACAATTATTTTTATCCTGGTTCGTTTAACAACTACTCCAGTCCACCCTTCCAGAGTGATTTGCCTTTCTCAACAAGGACTTAATCCACTATTAAATCAAACTGATTACAATAGTATCACCTAAGAACAACAGTTCTTAGTCTTCTCAAGAGCTACTGATTCTAACTGAATCCTCTTAAGGAATATCCTTTACAATCAATGTAAATTAAATACAAGAGTTTTTAATGCTTCTAAAAAGCTTTTATCACAACAGTGATTTTTCTCTTAAGTTTAAGTACAATGAGATTCTATGAAGAATAAGAATGAGAGCTTTTAGAATATTATGATTTCTTTTCAGCAAGAGTGTAACTAAAGAATGAAGTGAAGATCTCCTTTTATAGGCAGCTGAATCATGCAAGCTGAACGTTGAAAAGAGAGTCCCAAAAGGTCTGAGCCTTTTTGTCTTCACATCAACTGACCTTTCCTTGAAATAGATGGCACAGAAAAATCCTTTTTGTCTGTGTAAGTGTGTCTAGCACAAATAAGTAAAGAGACGTTGAATAGTTCCAACGGATATATTCTTGAAAATACTTCTTCAGTTTCAGCAAGTTCTTCAGAGTCTGAATGGATCAGAATCTTCTAATGAGATTCAGAACTAGCTGTATCAGAGTCTTCTACAGCGTGTGTGCTTCTAGCGTGTTGATCATCAGAGCATTTTGACACAGAACTTCAGTACTTGGCGCGTAGGTACTTTCAGAAACTTCTGTGGACTAATGCTTTGAAAAACTCTTCAATCAATATTCTTCTATACTTCTGATGCTTCAGCTTCAGATACTTCTGACTATCTTCAGATGCTTCTGACTCAGAATGTTCTGGAGCTTCTTTCTTCAGATCCTTCTGGAGACTACGCTCAGGATCTTCTGTGAGGAGCAAACAGATTCTTCTGTAAGGTGCATCTGGCGCTTCAGAGCCAGAATAACTTCTTGTATTCAAGGCAGATTTGCTTCTAGAGAGTTAATATAATTTCAATCTGCAGTAAAACTCTCAAACAAATTTTAGAGTATATAATTCTTAAGTATAAATTTCCTAACAGTTATCATCAAAACAAAGAGTAATTATTAAGAACCAATCTGTGTTCTAACAATCTCCCCCTTTTTGATGATGACAAAAAGTATCAGAAATTTAATTTAATTGAACATAAAGAATTATAACTCCCCCTGAGATGATGAATCTCCCCCTGAGTTGAATATGAAAAAGGAATAGAAACTTCCCTTTTTATCTTGAGTAATCTTCAGAGTCAGATCTTGTTTGTCTTTGTAATAATTAAGGGTCAGAATATCTTGCAGATATGAGATTCAGAGTTTGATAAAAAAAATGATCTGAGAGACTCAGAGATCCTTTTATAGAGTGTTCTTATCAAATGTTCTGAAATGGTCAATTTAGATATTAGAAAGAGTAGATATGTCTGAAGATTCATTCTAGTGAAATTATATTAAATAGTTCAGATCTTTATTTTCTCCCCCTTTTTTGTCATAAGCAAAAAGTAACAACTTTTAATAAAGACAAATAAAAGGAACAAAAAATAGATAATTCAATGGAGAATAACAGACTGATTCATTTAACATAACAGAGCAAAAGTACATTGGAAAATATCAGAAGATATAACAAGAACATTCAGATGCAAAACAACAGATGCACAAACATAAGAAAAAAATCTAAGAGTGTTTTGACTAAAGCATCTTCAATAGGTCTGTGATCTCAGATGATGATTGCTCTTGCTTTGACATCCACTTAGTCATTGTCTCATTCTTCTCATCTTGTTTAGACATCCACTCTGACATGTCCTCAGATTTCTTGTCTTGCTTCGCCATCCAAGATTTTATTTCAGATTGACCAGCTTCCAGAGCAGCAATCTTGTCTCCAAGATCTGGATTTTCTGTCTTTATCTCTGATGAAGAAGATGGAGGTTCTGCAGCCTGAACAAAGTCAATTTCCATAGGTTCTGGAGATCCTGAAGAGGGTTCTACCAGAGTCATAGTTAATGCATTGGTAGTTGGTTCTGGTGGGGGAGGAGGAGGAGCATCCAAACAAAGCAGAGGTTCAGTCTTGTTGACAATCCAGAATTGAGTTCTTTCAGCTCTGAGCTTGGCATCATCAGAACAGATGTTCTTCAGATTAGAAGCTACAATGTTGAATCTATTGACAAAACCTTTCCATATGATGTCAGTCTCATTTGCATCCATAGTTTCAGAGCATCTCTTCTGAACAGTACCTAAAGACATCTGTATTTCTTGCAAAAACGTTTGAAATAAATGATCAATATTAAGTCTGGGTGGTGGTTTAAGCAAGGTTTCCAGAGTCATCTGTTTAGGTTTGGGAGTTGGTGGTATCAGTGATTTTGAGATGGAAATCAGAGGAGGGGGAACATATGGAATGAATGGAATTTCTGGTTTTTGAGGTAAGGATTTGTTTAAAGCATTAAGCAGATTTGGTTGAGGTCTTGTGCATGGGTAAACAACATCAAAAGATGCATTGGAGTATGGTATGAAAGCAGAGTTTGATGGTTTATCAGATGCAACTGTGTTATCAGATGCAGGATGCAGAGCTGAAACAGCAGCTTTACCAGATGTAGCAGATATGGTGGCTAAGGATCCTTCATTGTTCATAGATTGAATATATGAAAGGATTACAGATGCAAGGACCTGTCTGAGTTTTGGTTTCAGAGGTTTCAAAGGATCAGAAGGCTCAACTCTATCATAAAAATCTTTCAGTTTGAAACCATAAGATAAATTATGATAAAGAGAAGACACTTGGGCACAAGATATTCCAAATGATGATGGATTGGAAGTGGGAACAATCATCTCAGATGAAGTTGCAGGTGGAGGCATAGGGTCTGGAATGGTAGTTTTAGCAGGTAAGGTTGATTCAGGTTCAGGTTCATGCACAGGGTATTTTTCAGATGGATTAATCAGAAAATCAGGATGAATTTCTGATTCTGATGAGTTGGAGGATGTTGTAGGTGTACAAGAGGTAGAAGAAACTTGAAACACTGTTTTTAATGGAGTGATGTCAAGAACTTCTGTCTCAGGGATATGAGATGGTTCTGAAGGAATATCAGATTGTTGAGAAGGTGGTTCAAATGAAACAGGTGCAATAGGTTCAGAAGATGGAATGTTTGATGGTGGTATGACAGAGTCTTTTTCTGGTTGATCTTCTGTGGTTTGTTTTTCTGGATGATCAGAAGTTTTTGGTTGATTTTCTGTTTGTGGTTGAGCAGAGTTTTGTTTATCAGAAGTTTGTTGTAGTTCTGATGGTTGTGGTTCTGTTTGTTGTGGTTCTGTTGGTTGTGGAACTGATGGTGATGGACGTGGAGTGAAGTGTTTGATGTGTATTTTGGGTTGAGGAGGTTTTGATACAGAAGCAGTTGTTTGTTTCTGAGGTGAGACAGAACTAGGGGCAGCAACAGATGTTGTTTGAGTGACAGGTGGTTTGGGAACAGACTTAATAGATGAATCATTAATAACAACATTTTTAGAAATAACAGAAGTTTTAGTACCTTTAAGTTTAATCCTCTTAGCAGATGCAGAGGCAGCTTCTCCAGAATCCTTTCTCTTTAAAAGATCCTTGGGTTTCTCAGCAATCTTAGCCTTCTTCTGGACAGGTTCAGATTCTGCTGCAGGCTGAGACCTTCTCCTCTGAAGTGGAACTTCTTCTTCTTCTTCTCCTGCATCTGGCAGTGGTTGCTTGACAAGTTGAAACACATTTGCTGGAACAGGCACTCCTTCCTTTTTGCATTCCTCTATATACATCAGAACAATATGTCTAGGTTCTTCAGCAAAGAATAGAGGAAAGTCAGATACTGGAACCCTCTTATTCAAATCAGACATATTTAACCTCTTTGGAGCAGTAGTAAGTTCATCTACAATCTTGAGTCTCAGAAGGCTTTTAGCGTTCATAGGCTTTCCCATAATGAACTCTAATTCTTCTGTAACACCAGCATCATACAGAGCAGCCACTAAACCATTTTCAGTGAGAAGATCTGAGAGCAACCTTCCAAAAGGTATCCAAGTCCTGATCTTCTGGCCTTTTTCTTTTACAGATTCTCTAGATGCATTAATGTGATTCCACAGATGCATGAACAAAATGTAAGGCAGATCTACCTTTTTGCTCTGACTAAGGCAGTACATAAAATAGATCTGTTCATTGTTGACATAATCTGGGGAATTTGTTGACTTTCTGTGATGTATGCATCCCATGAAGATCTTGGCCCAGATCTTGTAATCAGGCTTCAGATCTTTGAATCTGTTAGAGGCTTGTCCAGCAGTCATAACTTCCTCATAAACTTCATCCATATCCACACGCCCAGCTGGCAGGTGGGAAACACCATCTGTTTCTTCATAACCAATCAGTCTTCTAATCAGATCCTCTGTGATGATAATCTCCTTTCCCAGCACAGATGATAAAATAAACTTGGGATACACAGATGCATGAATCCAGAATTCCTTAACAAGCAGAGGGTAAACTGGTCCAAACAATCTATCAAAGTATTTCACCCAACCTTGAGCTCTAACAATGGAGCGAAAATCAAACCCATTGTTATCCAGAGAATCAAATTCAACCATGGATTCATACAACACTTCTAATTTATCAACAGGTGTGAGGAGAGTTCTCTTTGGAGGAGTATATGGAGCAGCACCTAGGTTATCTGAAGTCACAGCAGCCATTGTGGATTGAAACTGTGCATTTGTTGATGAAGAAGACGCCATTGAAGAATGCTTTTTAACACACTTAGGTTTTGAGTGTTTATGCAGAGAGAACAATAGATGAAAACGCATGTAAATTCTGAGAGTGAAAAGTGTGAAAGTGAATACACAACAAGTATTTATACTAATCACATAGGCACACCAAAAGACAGAAAGAACGCACGTTTGAGCAGCATTAAATGAAGAGAATAAAATCATTTCAAATAATAAATGCTTCTGACAATTTTGGGGGGAAAACCAAGATATTTACTATTCAAATTTCACCTCAAACGTCTTTTCAGTTGTGAACACGCCACCTCTTCAGATTTTGTGTGACACGTGTTTGCTTGCATGCTGTTCTGAATTCTCTCAAGAAATGAAACGTTAGCCAACGTTCAGATCTTCTAAAGATGATTAGTTCAGATTTTCACATCAGAAATATTAATCAGAAGAGAATAAATGAACAGAAGAAATACTTCAGATGAATTAAGCATTTTTGCATCTGGAACAATTTGCTTCTGATAAATATTATTCTGGACAAAAATCCATACCAATATTTTTCAGAATAAAATTGAATCTATCTTCAACAAGGGGTTTTGTAAAAATATCTGCCCATTGATGATCTGTATCAACAAAGGCTAAATTTATGATTCCCTTCTGAACATAGTCTCTGATGAAATGATGCTTAATTTCTATATGTTTTGCCTTAGAATGTAAGATGGGATTCTTGGACAAACATATAGCAGAAGTATTATCACAAAAGATAGAAATGTTACTCTCAAAAATTTGATAGTCTTCTAGTTGACTTTTCATCCAGAGCATCTGCGTGCTACATCCAGCAGCAGCAATGTATTCAGCCTCTGTGGTTGAAAGTGCAACTGTGGGTTGCTTCTTGCTGTACCAGGAGATTAGATTTCTTCCTAGAAATTGACAACTTCCAGAAGTACTTTTTCTTTCCACTCTGTCTCCAGCATAGTCAGCATCACAGAATCCAACTAATTTGAAATCATCAGATTTTCTGTAACACAAACCCACATTAGACGTACCTTTCAGATACCTTAGAATCCTCTTGACAGCTGTCAAGTGTGATTCTCTAGGATCTGATTGGAATCTAGCACACAGACAAACACTGAATAATATATTAGGTCTAGAAGCAGTAAGATAGAGAAGAGAACCAACCATACCTCTGTAGAGCTTCTGGTCAACTTTCTTACTTACCTCTTCTTTCCCAAGTGAGCTAGTAGGGTGCATTGGAGTCTTTGCCACCTTGCTGTCAGACATGTTGAATTTCTTCAGAAGTTCTTTAACATACTTTGTCTGATGTATGTAGGTGCATTCTGGAGTTTGATTAACTTGGATTCCTAAAAAGAATCTGAGTTCTCCCATCATGCTCATTTCAAATTCTGCCTGCATACATGTAGCAAACTCCTTTCCAAGCATAATATTTGTTGATCCAAAAATAATATCATCTACATAAATTTGGCAAATTAGAAGATCTTTCTTTATAGTTTTACAAAATAGAGTTGTATCCACTTTGCCTCTGATAAAATTCTTCTCCAGAAGAAAATTACTCAATCTCTCATACCAAGCTCTGGGAGCTTGTTTTAATCCATATAGAGATTTCTTTAATTTGAAAACATGATCTGGAAATTTTTCATTTTCAAAACCAGGAGGTTGGTGGACATAAACTTCTTCTTCTATAATACCATTAAGAAAGGCACTTTTAACATCCATCTGATACAGAGTGATGTTATTCTGTGCAGCAAAGGAAATAAGAAGGCGTATAGATTCTAACCTTGCCACTGGAGCATATGTCTCAGTGTAATCAATACCTTCTTGCTGACTGTATCCTTGAGCAACCAGCCTTGCCTTATTCCTCTCAACTTCTCCTTTCTCATTTAGTTTATTTCTGAAGACCCATTTTGTACCAATAATATTAAATCCTTGAGGTCTTTGAACTAGATCCCATACATCATTTCTGCTGAATTGGTTAAGCTCTTCTTGCATGGCAATAATCCAATCATTGTCTTGCAGAGCTTCTTCTACAGAAGATGGTTCAATTTCTGACACTAGTCCAAATAGTGATGCTTCAGATGATCTAAGAAAAGATCTTGTTCTGATGGGATCATCCTTCTTTCCAATAATGACATCCTCTGGATGAGAAGCTTTAATTCTGGATGATGATCCTCTGATAGTTGACTCTTCAGAAATTTTTAGATTATTCATCTGAGAAGTTAAGGGAGTAGCATCTGGAGTTGCTTCTGGTTCCTTCACTTGACGTTTGTCTGCTTCTGGAACTTCAGAGTCAATAAAGACTACTTCCCTATCTGCAGAGTTATCAACCTGCTTTGGCTTTTCAGAGCCAAGCTTATCATCAAATCTGACATGAATGGATTCTTCCACAATCTGTGTCTCAGTGTTGTATACTCTGTAGCCTTTAGAGCGTTCAGAATATCCAAGCATGAAACACTTCTGTGCTTTGGAATCAAACTTGCCCAGATTTTCCTTAGTGTTTAACATAAAACAGATACATCCAAAAGGATGAAAATAAGAAATGTTGGGCTTTTTGTTCTTCCACAATTCATAAGGAGTCTTCTTCAGAAGAGGTCTGACAGAAACTCTGTTCTGAATGTAGCATGCTGTATTGATTGCTTCTGCCCAAAAATGTTTTGCCAGATTTGTCTCATTGATCATGGTTCTGGCCATTTCTTGCAAAGTTCTGTTTTTCCTCTCTACAACCCCATTCTGTTGTGGAGTTCTAGGACAGGAAAAATCATGAGCAATGCCATTTTCAGAAAAATATTTTTCAAAATATTTATTTTCAAATTCACCACCATGATCACTTCTGACTTTTATAATTTTGAAATTCTTTTCATTCTGGACTTGCTTGCAGAAGTCAAAGAACACAGAATGTGACTCATCCTTGTGTTTTAAGAACTTTACCCATGTCCATCTGCTAAAGTCATCAACAATGACCAATCCATACTTCTTGCCTCTGATGGATGCAGTTTTCACTGGTCCAAACAGATCAATATGAAGTAGTTCTAATGGTTTAGAGGTAGAAACAACATTTTTTGATTTGAAAGATGTTTTTGAAAACTTCCCTTTCTGGCATGCTTCACAAAGAGCATCTGAAGTGAACTTCAGATTAGGGAGTCCTCTGACAAGATTAAGTTTATTAATCTGAGATATACGTCTCATATTAATATGGCCCAATCTTCTGTGCCAGACCCATTGCTCTTCATTCACAGACAAGAGGCATTTAACATTTTGAACTTTAAGTTCTGAAAGATTTATTTTATAAATGTTGTTTTTCCTCTTACCACTAAATAGGATAGAGCCATCCTTCTGACTAATAGCTTTACAACATTTTTGATTAAAAGTTATATCATAACCATTGTCACTTAATTGACTTATGGACAATAAGTTATGTTTTAACCCTTCAACAAGTAAAACATTAGTAATGGAGGGAAGTTTACCATTTCCAATTGTGCCAGATCCAATGATCTTGCCCTTCTGGTTCCCTCCAAACTTCACGTCCCCTCCAGATCTAAGTTCCAGGCTTTGGAACATAGACTTTTCTCCTGCCATGTGTCGTGAGCATCCAGAGTCCAGGTACCATGATTGGTGTCCTGACCTTGCTGCTAAGAACATCTGCAACAGGAATTATTTTGTTTTTAGGTACCCAGATCTTCTTGGGTCCTTTGGGGTTAGTTGGTTTGTAGGTTTGTCTAAACTTCTGTTTTGCAACATAATGTTTATTCTGACTTGCCTTAGGTTTAAACACATAAGTACTCTTCTCAGAGCTTGTGTGTTTAATGTCATTCAAGTGACCAAATTTGAATTGAGAATACAGAGGTGTCTTCCTGATGAAAAGTTTGTCAACAGGTTTTGGATTGCTTCCAGATGAAGACTCATATCCAATGCCTCTTCTGTTGTTTCCACTAACACCATAGATCATGGAAGCCATCTTGCTTCTGTCTATGCTCTTAGTGAGAAATTTCTGGAAACTAGAGTCATATTTTTCTAAAATATTTTCACATGACTTAGTCTCAGATTCAGATTCTTGTTGAGTTCTATCAAAGTCATTTTTGATTTTTAAATTTATTTCTCTCTGCTCAACAAGTTCTGTTTTTAAAAGATCAATCTCAGATTCAAGATTGCTTTTCAGCTTCTTGTATTTGAGTTTGATGTTGTTATAACTTTTAAGAACTTCTGTTAAAACTTTAATGAGTTCTTCTTTGGTAAGTTTAGCCATTACCTCTTCTGCATCATCATCAGATTCAGATTCTGATTCATATCCTGAGGTACCTTCCTCTTGATCCTCTGTCCTGGCCATCAGTGCAACGTTTGCACATTCTTCTTCTGATTCAGAAGATGATTCACACTCATCTGAGTCATCCCATGTTGCCATCAGAACCTTCTTCTTTTTGTTGAACTTCTTCTTAGGTTTTTCTTTCAGAAGTTTGGGGCAGTCATTTTTGTAGTGCCCAGGTTCTTTGCACTCATAGCACACCACTTCTTTCTTGGCAGATCTTCTGTGACTAGAAGATTCCTTTCTGTTGTCAGATCTTCTGAAGTTGTTGAACTTCTTTCCCTTGTGCTTCCAGAGTTTGTTAATCCTTCTGGACAACATGGATAACTCATCTTCTTCTTCAGAAGAAGACTCTTCAGAGCTTTCTTGAATGACCTGCAAAGCTTTAGCAGTTTTGTTAGATTTTAATGCTACAGATTTACCTTTATTTTTCTTCTGAGGTTCATCTTCCTCAAGCTCAATCTCATGGCTCCTCAGTGAGCTGATGAGTTCTTCTAGAGAGATCTTGTTCAGATCTTTGGCCATCTTCAGGGCAGTCACCATTGGTCTCCATCTGATGGGCAGACTTCTGATGATTTTCTTTACATGATCTGACGTGGAATATCCCTTGTCCAGAACTTTCAGCCCAGCAGTGAGTATCTGGAATCTGGAGAACATGGCTTCAACAGATTCAGAGTCTTCCATTTTGAAATCCTCATACTTCTGGATCAGAGCCAGAGCTTTTGTCTCCTTAACTTGAGAATTTCCCTCATGAGTCATTTTAAGGGATTCAAACATATCAAAAGTTGTCTCCCTGTTTGTGATACTCTGTATGTGAAATAGCATTCAGTAATATGGTTCTGGCTTTATGGTGATTTCTGAAGTCTTTCTTCTGAGAATCTGTCATAGATTTTCTGTCAATCTTTTTGCCATCTTCATCTGTGGGATGTACATATCCATCTATGACAAGATCCCATAGATCAGCATCATATCCTAGGAAAAAACTCTCAATTCTGTCTTTCTAGTAATCAAATTTTTCTCCATCAAACATTGGAGGTTTGGTGCTGATCCTATCCCTCTCTTCATATTTATTGTTAATATTTGACATTGAATTATCAGCCATGATAACAAATAAATATATTTATCAAAGTATATCTCTCTGGATCTTTACTGACACTGTTAAGTGATAGCACACTCAGAACCGGAGCTCTGATGCCAACTGAAGGTGAGATAATACTTAGAAAGGGGGGGATTGAATAAGTATGGAAAATTAAGACTTGAAAATAATCACACAATTATTTTTATCCTGGTTCGTTTAACAACTACTCCAGTCCACCCTTCCAGAGTGATTTGCCTTTCTCAACAAGGACTTAATCCACTATTAAATCAAACTGATTACAATAGTATCACCTAAGAACAACAGTTCTTAGTCTTCTCAAGAGCTACTGATTCTAACTGAATCCTCTTAAGGAATATCCTTTACAATCAATGTAAATTAAATACAAGAGTTTTTAATGCTTCTAAAAAGCTTTTATCACAACAGTGATTTTTCTCTTAAGTTTAAGTACAATGAGATTCTATGAAGAATAAGAATGAGAGCTTTTAGAATATTATGATTTCTTTTCAGCAAGAGTGTAACTAAAGAATGAAGTGAAGATCTCCTTTTATAGGCAGCTGAATCATGCAAGCTGAACGTTGAAAAGAGAGTCCCAAAAGGTCTGAGCCTTTTTGTCTTCACATCAACTGACCTTTCCTTGAAATAGATGGCACAGAAAAATCCTTTTTGTCTGTGTAAGTGTGTCTAGCACAAATAAGGAAAGAGACGTTGAATAGTTCCAACGGATATATTCTTGAAAATACTTCTTCAGTTTCAGCAAGTTCTTCAGAGTCTGAATGGATCAGAATCTTCTAATGAGATTCAGAACTAGCTGTATCAGAGTCTTCTACAGCGTGTGTGCTTCTAGCGTGTTGATCATCAGAGCATTTTGACACAGAACTTCAGTACTTGGCAGCGTAGGTACTTTCAGAAACATCTGTGGACTAATGCTTTGAAAAACTCTTCAATCAATATTCTTCTATACTTCTGATGCTTCAGCTTCAGATACTTCTGACTATCTTCAGATGCTTCTGACTCAGAATGTTCTGGAGCTTCTTTCTTCAGATCCTTCTGGAGACTACGCTCAGGATCTTCTGTGAGGAGCAAACAGATTCTTCTGTAAGGTGCATCTGGCGCTTCAGAGCCAGAATAACTTCTTGTATTCAAGGCAGATTTGCTTCTAGAGAGTTAATATAATTTCAATCTGCAGTAAAACTCTCAAACAAATTTTAGAGTATATAATTCTTAAGTATAAATTTCCTAACAGTTATCATCAAAACAAAGAGTAATTATTAAGAACCAATCTGTGTTCTAACAGGAAGATGAGAAGCATGAAAAGCTAAGAGTAGATATGGATATTATGGCGAAAAGAATGTGAGCTATTGAGGGGAGTAATGTCTTCGGATCTGACGCCAAAGACATGTGTTTGGTATCCGGATTAGTATTTCCACAAAAGTTCAAAATGCCCGTGTTTGATAAGAAAGAGGGAACTACTTGTCCCAAGGTACACTTAGTCATGTATTACAGGCGGATGGCTCCGCATATTGAAAACGACAAACTGTTGGTACATTGCTTCCAAGATAGAATTAAAGGAGCATCATCTAAATGGTAATTAAGCTTAGATTAGGGAAAGATACATGGTTTCCAAGACATATCAGATGCTTTCATTCAACAATACAAATATAATATGGATCTGGCTCCAGATCGCCGTCAACTCCTTAGTATGACGCAAAAAAGCACTGAGACTTTCAAAGAATATGCGCAAAGATGGCGTGGGACTGCCGCTCAGGTTGAGCCGCCTCTTACTGAAAAAGAGCTAGCAGATTGATTTGTAGATACAGTCAGACCAGAGTTCTATGAACGATTAATCAGCAGTGTTACTACCAACTTCTCCGACATCGTCGCGATAGGAGTCAAGGTCGAAGCTGGTTTGAAAAGTGGGAAAGTGACAGCTTCAACTGCCAATTCAAGCACCGGTGCTGTCAAGAAGCCGACAAATAACTTCCACAAGAAGAAGGAAGGTGATATATGAAGGTGAGAAAATACTTAGAAGGGGGGTTGAATAAGTATGAAGATAAAAACTTAGAAGTAAAAACTCAGTTATTTTTATCCTGGTTCGTTGAACTCAACTACTCCAGTCCACCCTCACTAGAGTGATTTTCCTTTCTCAATCAAGGACTTAATCCACTATTTAATCAACTGATTACAATAGTAAGCACTAAGAACAATTGTTCAAAGTCTTCTCAAGAACTACTGATCCTAACTAGATCTTCTTAAGGTTTTCTTACAATCAACTGTAATAACAAATACAAGTGTTAAAATGCTTCTAATAAAGCTTTATCACAACTGTGATTTTTCACTTAAGATTAAGAACAAAGAAATTAATTCTAGAAAGAATATATGAGTTTGTATGAGAGCTTTGATAATGAGTTCTTTTCAAGTGATTCGTCAACTGAAGAAGATGAGTGGAGACTTGCTTTTATAGGCACAGTGATCTAAGAGTATTTCACGTTGAGAAGTGTGTACCAAAAGGTCTGAGCCTTTTTTTTGTCTTCACATCAAGTGACCTTTCCTAGAAGAAGAAAGCACAGAGAAATCCTTTTTGTCTGTGTTCTTGTGTCTAGCATAAATAAGGAAAGAGTCGTTTGGATATTCCAACGGACATAATCTTTGAATTCTTCTTCAACAATTTTCAGCAAGAATCATCAGAGTCTAATTTGATCAGAGCCTTCTGATGTTGATCAGAGTTTTGCTGAATCAGAGTCTTTGCAGCAAGTGTGCTTTTAGCGTGTATAAGTTCAGAGCAGAGTTTTGAGTCAGATCCTCAGTACTTGCAGCGTTAGTACTCTCAGAGTCTTCTGAAGTAACTATGCTTGAAGACTCTTCATACAAAATTCTTCATTGGTTCAGATGCTTCTGACTTGCTTCAGATTCTTCTGGAGCTTCTGCTTCAGATCCTTCTGGAGACAACGCTCAGGATCTTCTGATGGCAGCGTTCAGAATCTTCTAATGGGTGCATCTGACGCTTCAGAGCCTTGCATATATCTTATGTTCAGATCTGATTTGCTTTTGGAGTGATATTTACTTTAATATCTGCAGCAAACATTCTTAAGCAAATTTTAGAGTATATAATTCTTAATTACAAAATTTCATAATAGTTATCATCAAAACATAGAGATATTATTAAGAACCAATCTGTGTTCTAACAATATAAGTGCCGTGACTATGGGAAAAGAGCACAGAATTCAAAAAATCATCATCAACAATATCATCAGTCACCTTATGTAGCAGTTGTAACACCTATTTTTCAACAGCCAGCTCATTAGGGTCCTCAACAAGGTGCACCCAATCATCAACAAAGCCAGCAGCCTCAGGCTCGGGCTTCGAGGACCAATTACCAAGGTAATTGGCCAAAGATACAGCCATCCCGATGAGTTACACTGAATTATTTCCAATGCTAATAGAGAGAGGACTTGTAAAGACAAGGAAATTAGGCGCTTCGCCTAACCTTTTGCCATACTACTACAATACCAACACACATTGTTTATTCCATGAA